>QKZZ01000174.1:0-15296 GCA_003521265.1 Cetradonia linearis
CCCTTTCATTAACTCCATCCCAACACTCTCCTCCCTCTCACGCCCCCAAAACCCCAAGCTACCCTTTCCTCGCCGTCTTCCCATCATCACCTCCCAGCGCTTCCCTCATCTTTTCCCACCTATCCTTTTCCTTGCCCCAGCCCCACTTATAAAATCCAACACATCTCCCCTTACCTCCATCGTCGATCCCAGAGGACTTTCAATACCACCTGATTACTCCCTTTTAGTGATAATAACCTCATTCGCGCATTCGTGTAGTTTCTAGCTCCATGAATGTGTGGCGTGGCTACAATATCAGACGACAATACGCAGAACTGGGGTAGCGACATAAGGAGAGATGGTTGTGGGGTGGTTTATGACATGCAGACAGTTTGGTGGTGGGTGAGATGAGATCAGCGTGTAGTGAGGGCAAACTGTTGGTCGAGAAAGCACATGGGTGTTAGTATGGCTCAGCGGATTTGCGGGCTCGAGGAAGACGATACGATGGCGGAGTGCTAGCATTAAGTGTTCCTCTGTGCTATATGCTTCGAGAGGCGCGCCATTGTGGCTCCTAATTCCTGAGAGCGTAATTTCATACCTGTACCTCAGTTGTAGACACTGGGGAAAATCTGGGGTCATGTGAAGGAAACGAGATATTTCAAGGAAGGGCTCGGGTAATGCTGGAGCTATACTGCATTCATCCAATAGAGATGTTCCTAAATTCTATTCTATGCGCGCTCTCTTCGCTACCAAAATATCTCAGCATGTAGCATCATATCTTTTGAGCCAAAACCAAGCGTAGATTTAAAGCGGGTATTATCCTACATACAATCATTACTTTTACGGATTCTGGACCCCATTGCTCATGGTATTGTTGCCTAAATCTATCGGCTTCCATGTCTCTTCTTGTTTCGTACCAGGAGGCAACCAGGGTGTCTCGGCGGGGCTCCTTGTCCTCGGTCTGCCTGGCCTGATGGTATCGTCTTTCTTGTCTTCGCCTATGACGTGACCGTTTGTACCGGAGAATACGTTGCCCAACGTGGCACCCAAGCTCGTCTCTAGTGGTGATTCGTGAACGGTATTCTTAGAGGTGAAAGGGAGCAGTGGTCTTTCGGTTCGCAATCCTTCTAGCTTGGCTCTCTGATCTGCTTTCGCCGAATCACTCGTGCGGTCATAGAGGTAAAGTCCGAGGAAGGCGAGGGCAATGCCGAATCCTTGGAGAGATGTAGTGCTGTTGCCGAACCAGACTATTGCGATCACGATGACAAAGACACGTTTAATAAGGGAGGCGACGGAGTAGGTGACTGGAGAGACGATGGAGAGGAGGACAAAGGCAAGCATATTTTGAGCGAAGTGAAAGAGCCCGTTGAAGAAGAATTCAAGTGGAAGGTATAGTGAGGACGATGGAGCAGTAGAAGGCGCTTCGTGTGTTGTGAGTGATAAGGGAGCAGCATAGAGCGGGAGGGCGTCAGTCCAAAGCCAGATTGGGAAGGTAAGGACGAAGGCGAGGCCCGAACAGTAGCATAAGAGGTTTAATTTGTCAAGTTTGCGTTGTGTCACAGCCGTGGCTGGTCCGTCAGCCTCCGCTTGGTTGGCTTGGTTGAAGAGATGTTTGGAGAAGATATTCTGGGTAACGAAGATGAGTGCGGCCACAAAGGCGCAGAGTATCCCGAGGAAATTGCCAGATAGTTCGACGCTGCAAGCCAAAACAACACCGAGCGTGAGAGGGACAAGAGAGAAATAGGTTGCGGTAGGGTATCGAATATCATAGATGAAGCGATAGGCCAGGACGGTGAAGAGCGGTGAGAGACCTTTAATGGTATGGACTAGAGATACTGGGATCTTTTCAGTGGCTGTTGAAGAAAGTATGTGTCCGCCAATCTGAAAGAGGGCGAGAGGGAGCGTTGTGGAAATGACATCGCGACTAGGGTATCGAATGCCGTTGCGTAGAGCTGGAATAGCGGCCTTTAGACGGGGAAATATGCGCGAGAGCCACGCGAGAAAGAGGCACCAGCCAGAGACGAAAGCAAATTGTATGATAGTGAGCGTAATTGGTTTGGGGAAGGCGTTGAGTATTGATTTCGAAGAAGTATTGGTCAATGCAGAGCTCAAGTACCAGACGAGACAAAGAACCTGGAGCAGTGCTTAGTGGACAGGAACGAGGTGTTGAGGAGGTCACTTACGACAATTTTGATAGATACGGGCGCCTTCAGTGCCTCTGCAACCTCCCGTGCGTTTTCACTAACACTTGCTTTCCTGGATCTGATGGTCTTGAACGCATCGCTAAGACTCCTCTGTCGCCCTTGTGGCCGTGGGGGGGTGACAGTGGTGTGACCATTTTCCCATGCCAGATGGTGGTCTTTCCGAGGTTGCCACCTCTCATTATATAGAATGCCATTGGCTTTTGCAGGACTCGGAGTCCTCGAAGGTGTAGCAACGCCTTCGTCGCTCGCATCAATGGCGGTAAGGTAGTCTCCAGATTGAGAACGGTCCAGATCTGGGAACTTTTCCTTTCCGCTGGAAGAGGTTGACCAGCGGGGCTCTGCGCTTGCAGATTGCATGGTCGTGGTGGAGCTCATGTGCCTCTGGGGCGAAGACCTGGGCTACGACCTATGTTCTTGTCGTACATTTCAAAATGGTATGTATGTATTGAAGACGATGAGGAATTCGGAGAAATTGCTAAGGCATCGTAGATCTATGTTTGTTTTGGTGGCTTCGTGAGATAAGAGCGGTAGAACAGCAAACAGGGGACTTTTAGCTGCAGGTGCCCGCGTTCTGGTCGACAGAAGTAAATTTGATCGGCGGAATGACTGTAAAGCGTATCGTTATGGCGAAGGGTAGTCGATAGCAAGTCAGGCTGCCCTCAAAGAGAATATAGAATAATGAATTAGAAACACTCTCCTCCAAAGCCGCAGGTTTCGTCATGGGGGAAGATTGAGGCCAAATAACTTGGTGCAATGCCAGAAGGCTTCTGATAGCAGCTGATTACGTAAGACTAGTTCTATTTTCAGCGCCAGAACTCCGACAAAGGACATCATCGGCCATTCTATCCATGAACAGTTGCAACAAGGAGCCTCGTGTATATTTAAGAAATTCCTGCATAAGAAACTACGTATGTACGAGGACGAGTAATTTTGGGGCCAGCCTTCAGACCTATGAATCGACAGCATGGTCAGCAAGCTTCATGATACAACGGCCCCTTTGATCAGCTTCACCAATATTTGGGATGTACTTGGGCCTCTCCAGGTAGGGACTAGAGGTAGTATGTATTTCCTTCAATAGGTCATATTCTAATGAGGATATAGAGGCTACTTGGGGAGCAGATCCATTGGAGCGTTTAGGCGGTTTCCGCGCTCTTGAGCGCCACGCCGAAGTTAACTTCAAAAGTTCTCTCGCTCCCAGTGGTCTCGTATCTTGGTCATCCCGTCGATTCGACACCTTTTCAACTGGTCCCACTTCTGTAGAGGGAGAGTTGATCGTTGGATTTCCGGAAGTAGACTGGCCATTTTTACAGTCGGTGTATGGATGGACAGCTCTCCAATATCAAGCTTGGGCCCGTGGATATCTGAACACTGTCACGGACTCGCCCAAATCCATCCTGCTATATATTGACAACGTAATTGAGTTCTGGGTAGATGATAAGCACTATTTCGGTGGAGACTTCTACGCATACCGTAGAACTCCACTGATACTCCATCTACAGCCAGGAAAGCATAGAATTGACATCAGACTAGTTCGCGATGTTCGAGCAATGGGTGGAATCGGCCAGCCGAAGGTCAGAGTCATGTTGAGGGCTGAAATTGCAAATACCGGACTAGCCATAATATATCAAAAGCTGCTTGTCCCTGATGTCGTTGATGGAAAATTTGCAAGTCCCTTCGCCTCTGTGCCCATTCGCAACCACGGGCAGGGCTGGCTAGAAGTCCTCAAAATTGAATCTTTAACTGTATGTTCTGGGATCATCTGTCAACTGTGAGGCTCCACTGATGATGATTCGCTGAGACAACGTGTACCACTGCCATACTTGAGAAAGCTCCATTTACGCTCGCACCTGGTCAAACGAGACCGCTCGCATTTCGATTATCCATCCAAAACTCTTCAGTGAAGTCGTTATCCTTGAAAATTACATATGCTGCATGTGACTCTCCTGAAAGCTTGCTCAGCACTGTCATGACCCACAGTCTTCTGGTGCGCAGTATCCACGCTCCCCATAAATTCACCTTTCTTCATCCAAGTGGAATTGTGTCATACGCAATCCTTAGACCACCATCGGGCAAGGCCATCAGTGAAACCAAACATTCCCGTTTACCAATTCTTCTCAACCTTCATGGAGCCGGACTAGAAGCCGACAGTGATCAAGTGAGACATATGCTCGACCCTTTGCCGGATCTTCATGCGTGGGTCTTATTTCCAACCGGAGTCACGCCATGGAGCGCCGACGATTGGCGTAAATGCTTCAATTTGTCCAATCGGTTGTCTCTGAGCTAATCTGCTATCAGACACCTGGGGATTTGCCGACGTGGAAGCAGCCGCTGCAGCTGTTCTGGATTGGATCGAGTATGTTGGGTGGAAGGGCCCTTCGGTGGAAGTCGAGAGGTGGTTAGTCAGCGGACACTCCAATGGTGGTAGGTATCAAATTGATTATGGTAGACTAGCCGCTGAAACTTGGTAGGCCAAGGAACATGGTATGCCCTTACCCATCGACCTGACAAAATTATCGGAGCCGTCCCTGTCTCGGGCTACTCGTCGATTCAAGGTCAGTGATGGGCACGCGTGGCGGTATCATCAGGTTTGCTGATATCTGTAACCCGTAGGCTACGTCCCATATCAAATGTGGAGAGAAGCTGATCCAAGGTTGACATGTATGGTTCAGAACGCTTTGCGAAGCTTTCGGCATGAACTCCTAGTCAGCAATTTTAGCGGCATTCCAATACTGCAACAACATGGTAGCGTCGACGACAATGTACCGGCTTTTCACTCCCGCCGTATGAGCCAGTTGATCTCTGAGATGAATACTGTCGCTCGCCAGGATTATACCGAGCTAAAAGGCAAAAACCACTGGTTTGATGGCGTCATGAGCACCCAACCCTTGAGAGAATTCTATCATAACACTTTAGCCGGTGGTTCAGAGCTACCCCAGCTGCCCCAGGCTTTCAGCGTTGTGGCAGCAAATCCAGCTGATAAGCCTTCGCGGGGTGGTCTTATTGTAGACCAGTTGTGTGATCCAGATCAGCTTGGCAAAATTGAAGTCGCTGCGGGTTCCACAACGGATTCGTGGGACCTAAAAACCTCAAACGTTCTTCGCTTTCATATTTCTTCGATAAACATCTCAAGACCGCCCCCCCGCTATTTGAACATTGACAAGTCCTCCATAAGTCTACCGCATGATCATGGGAAGCGTGCATACTGGCTTGTCCGTTCCAAGTACAATTCGTGGCACGTGAGTGATAGATCTTCGTAGTTATCGTTCTGCATACTGACTCTCCAGGTAACCAATGATGGTAACTGGATGCTCGAGCAGCGTTATGGTAACCAGCTGGGTCCGCTTGATTCGATACTGCGTACTGCTGGACGCTTCACAATACGGACATCATCAGCTGAGACGTTTGATATAGCATTGCAGGTGTCCCGCAACCTTTTCCAATACTTTGCTGCAGACTCCGAGATTGTTCAATTCGATCCTGAGATGACTGGGGAGCAAGGGAATGTAATCGCTGTGGTATTGGGCCTAGACTTTCCGAAATCCGCTTCGCAATTTTCATCCATCATTGTTATCGAGAATTGTGGACTAGTCGTGCGTAAAGGCAACGGCCAGACAAAGACCTTTGACTTTAAAGATGACCTAGGAGCCATATTTCTGAGACCTGCACCAGGTGGGAGACTTGAACTCGTGATCTGGGGCTATGGTAGTTGGGGTCTTAGACTCGCCGGTCGTCTCGTGCCAATGTTGACGGGTGTAGGCCAGCCTGAATTTGTTGTTGTCAGCAGTGATTGTGCTTGGCAAGGAGCAGCAGGTGTGCTTGCCATGGGCTCATTCGACAATTCCTGGAATGTGTCGGAGACCTCCTTTGTCAGCTGAGACTGGGTGCCGCAGAAAGAGGATTTGTAGGTGCGAGGAAATGTTTCACCCAAGCGAGGTTAGGGCCGCGGTATTTCCATTGTGGAGGTGCTGGAGGACGAAGACTCGGCCCCTCATTGGACATGAAGTGCAATCTCTTGTCATGACAAATTTGCGATTGAAGGTGAAGAGTGACATGGGATGTGAATGATGTCCATTGTCATGCATAAGCGCGGAAATTTTGTGTTGATATTCCTCCTTCCTTTGATTTCTTAACCGCTCTCACAAACTTCTACCTCAACTCAATACCTTACTTACTACGGCTTGCACCTTCCACCTTCCCACTCCCCTTCAACTAGGAACATATAGTTGAAATATTGTTGATGTGAACGGTCATCAAACGCTCCTTCCAGCTGCATTAGTGTGCCATATAGAGAGTTCCTCTCAAATTTACAGCATCTTTTTCACCTTGTTCAATACCTTCGCTCTTCCATCTCCTTGCACATTTAATTCACCACAATCCTTGCTTCAAGGTTTTGGACAGTCAAAACGTCTTCGACCACACTGTAATAAAACATAGTGTCTGAAGCTTCGTGATCTCCAACCATCCAATAGCACATACTTGCAGCCCATGAGCATAACTTACACTGAGTCGGCAGTCCGTCACCACACGCTTCTCCCATCTCAAGATGGCATCTCAACAATCAGATGGCTCTCCAGCGGCACGCGGCCGTGCTTCTGCCCAATTTTCCATTCGTGACGATGTTGATAGCAAGCAGGAGACTATAACGCGTCAAGTCGGCAACGTGAGTCCATCAGCCCGCTTCTTTAGACCAAATCACGTGCTGATTCGTTATACAGATCTCAAAGCCTGGTGTTGCAAAGCATGGTAACACGTCTCATGAAGGTCCGGCACCCTTGTCTACATCCAAGCTCGGCAACCTACAGCCCGTATCAGGGCCAGCGAATGGACCCAAGGTTCGTCATACAGTGCCCACCCGTGCTACTAGACTCCTGCTGACGACACTAGAAGCCCAAGTTTGACAAGGTGCCCGCCAAGCCTCAAGACGAGATGCAACCTGGATCCATGGAGTCACTGCTGGCAAAGCTCTCTGAGCAGCAAATACTCCTTGCGAAGCAGAATTCAGCACTCGTATCCCCAGCAGATACTGAGAATCAGGCAAAAGAAGATTCATCTGCTAGCCCTTCTCTCCTGACGCCAGCAACAGATTCTTTTGGCCACTCCAGCCCAGACAATGATGGCGATGAAACAGTCCGTCGTGAGAAGACTGAGATGGCACGTCTCAAGAAGGAGCTTGACGCTGCTAAAAATCAGATTGCACGCCAAAAGCAGGAGCTTGAGCAGAGCCGTGTTATCAAGCATACCATTGATCAAGCCATGGGATCACCTCCCGCCGCAGGGAGTCCTAGACCCAATCCGTTTACGAGTTCTTATCGCCCACCCAATACATTACAAGGTCAACTCCTTGGTGATGACACGCGTTCTGAAGGCTCTGAGGCCATGGTCACATTCAACGCTGGTCCCAATATTTGGGCTAATACTTCCAGACCTGCCCTCAGTGCGGGGATGCAGCCAGAGGCAACTTGGGGCCAATCAGGTCCTCGTCCATGGAGCCAAGGGGGTGTTGGTAACCCTTTGCCTCCTTTGATGATGCCCCAGCAGCAGCCTATCGCACAACGCAATTTCTCCGTGCCACTCTCACCCGTCGGAGCTGGTCGACATGGAGTGAATGACTTCAAGCAGATCAACAAAGGTCGTGGCTTCGGCCATCCGAACGCCCCACAGAACACCCGCAACGCCTCAATGTTCCAGCCTGGTAACGGATGGGATACTTACACAGGTGGCCCCAATTCTATTGATGGTATGACCATGAATGCCATGAGCCCCAATTCAGCATACCCTCCTGTCGGTGTGTTCTCGTCATACCAGCCGCAACCCATCGGCACACCTTTGTCACCAACCGCCGCGGAATTCAGAGCGGGCCAGGCTTCTAGCAATCCATGGAACGCAGCCGTAAGTCATGACAAAAACCTTACAAAGCAAGTTCGAACAACTGCTTACAGTTTCTTAGCCTCCGGCCTCTCCTGGACAGACTTATGTATCACCAATGGAGCCCTTGAATTACCGTCGCCTACTTGACCGTAGCGTCACTTGCAACTGGAAGTACATCGTAGACAAGATTGTCTGCAACAACGATCAGCAAGCTTCTATCTTCCTGCAACAAAAGCTCAAAGTTGGCACTGTTGAGCAGAAGTATGAGATCATTGAGGCCATCGTCGCCCAGGCTTACCCTCTGATGGTCAATCGCTTTGGGAACTTCCTCGTTCAGCGTTGCTTCGAGCATGGGACTCCGGAGCAAGTCATCGCGATTGCCAATGCCATCCGTGGGAATACCTTAAGCCTTAGCATGGATGCATTCGGCTGCCATGTTGTTCAAAAAGCCTTCGACGCCGTACCCGAAGACTACAAAGCTATCATGGTGCATGAGCTGTTGCGTCGTATTCCGGAGACGGTCATTCACCGCTATGCATGTCATGTCTGGCAAAAACTGTTCGAGCTACGCTGGAGCGACTCGCCACCTCAGATAATGAAATATGTTAATGAAGCCCTATGTGGCATGTGGCATGAAGTTGCCCTTGGGGAGACGGGCAGTCTTGTTGTACAGAACATCTTTGAAAATTGCTTGGAGGAAGACAAGGTACGTTTCCAGCTTCTTTATCTGGCAGCTTTCATGCTAGCCCTATAAAAGGATATTCTCCTTCATATACTCGCAGCGCGATGTTTCATTGACGCATAACACTGATCGACATTCATCACCAGCGTCCTTGCATCAACGAAGTGCTGAACAGCATCGACATAGTCGCGCACGGACAGTTCGGCAACTGGTGCATTCAGCATATTTGCGAACACGGCGCACCTGCTGATAGAAGCCGTGCCATTGACCATGTTCTTCGTTATGCTTCAGAATATAGCATGGACCAATTTGCGTCCAAAGTCGTCGAGAAATGCCTCAAGATCGGAGGTACTGAGTTCCTTGACCGCTACCTTGAGCGTGTCTGTGAAGGTAGACCTGATCGTCCTCGTATCCCATTGATAGATAGTATGGCGCCTTTCGTTGCGATCTCCTCACTCACTAACTCTGCCTACAGTCGCGAGCGACCAATACGGCAATTATCTAATTCAATATATCCTCACGCATGCCAATCCAACCCATCGTGACATTGTGGCTTCCCATATTCGGTATTACAGACGAAAGCCAGTATGTATAGAATCTGGGCTAACGTGTCATAGCAAACACATGGTCTCCTTACGTGGCTCCAAGTTCGGTTCTCGTGTTGGAATGCTTTGCTGCAATCCTGCGTATGCAACTCATCCTGGTCCAGGCGTTGGCGTTGGAATCCCACAAACGCGCTCTTTCAGCACCCACAATACTAGTAACATCCCTCGCTTCGGTGGAGCTTACCGCTAAACAACAACAACTCAATGGCTCCTATTCTTGGGCACTTGCTCTTCGGCTCCTAGGTCAAAAAGGAAGTTCAGGACCATCGGCCCCTCCTCGCATGCTGCTTCAGAATTCAGGAACCATCACATTGCTTGAGCCATACCTTCACACCTTAGCCCAGCGGGGTCTTCATTTCTTATACCACATTCTTTCCCAATTTTCCGCATTCTAGTCGATCATATTTCATCCTAGACCGGCGGCAGGACTCTTTGACTTAAGTCATAAGCAATGCATTTCGCATCCCGGAGTCATTGGAAACGTCAAAAGTGAAATTAACCACGGTGGCGGCGGAGAGTCCTAATACTGGCATCAATTGCTCTTGGGGCTCACGGACAACTTCTACTTCTTCGGCAAATTACTTTTTTTGTATCTCGACTACTGTATCGGTGGAGCTTGTTCGAGCAGCAGCTTTATGGAGGTGTGGACAGATCAGGAAAATCGCAGGCAGACAGTTCATCTTTTACTTGTACTTTTATTCGGCCATGTGCCAGTCAGAGATCGGTAGTGATAGAGCAATAGACATGTCATGGTCTCATCGCCTTTTCCATATGCGTAAATCGTAACAGGCATGGATCAGCCCACTCATTCGCATCCCATTGTAGCCAAACTTTCACGTATGCATCGCCAATATCTCTTCGCTACCACCATGAGTATCATCCTTCTCCCACGGCTTTTTTCGCTTAGCTGTTGTTGCTTGAGAAGCTTGTCCCTCAAGTACAGTATCAGGTATATCTTTGATTCCAGGTATGGGTTGACCAGTTGTGATTAATTCAACTATCTGACTGAAGGAAGTTGGGTATGGTACGGGAGGCTCTGCTCTATTTGCTCCCGCACTAGGTTCGTATCTTGTAGCCGAAGTAGGCGCTGTCGTACCGGTATTCGAGGGCATCGAAGAAGGGGCTGAAGCATTGGAGCTTGTGCCGTTGTGAAGGGGCCTCTGAGAGCGCCAGGTTTGGTATGCGTTGAAATCTATTGGGACGTTATTCTTCCTATAATGCACATTTGTCAGTAGGGAAGGATGTGGTTGAGAGGAAATGGAGTTGTGTACCGTAAGAAATAGAAGCATCGTGCTCGTATTGTCAGTTGCTCTGCCTGATCTGGGGTAGGGTTTGGGCCTAGGATTGCTTGGAGGCCGCTTTGGAACTCGGGATCTGAGTCCCATTTATAAGACTCGAGTTGCTGGAAGAGAGCCTCATAATGATCTGTAGAATTGGCCGACGTGGTCGCTTCTGTGTTTGCCATCCTTAAGTATTGGGTGGCCCGTCAAAGACTTGTGGTTGATATCGCTAGCACAATTGCCTCCAGGGGTCTTTGTCGGGGAGTCATGTGATCCTCAACCGGCACTAGCGGGCAACACCTTCTCAGCTTGTAAATTCCTAGCTTTAGCAACAACAAGATGTAATAGCAGTCCCATGTTTCAAAGAACTTCTTCTCTTAGGCTGGAGATTTGTGAGGTTTAGGAATCGATCTTCGAATTGGTACCTATGCTTCTGTCTGCTATTCTCGGTATGGCCGCGGAGGGGATGTACTAGGGTTGTTGGTGCTTTGAGGCGGGCTATGAGGGCAAGTACGCTTACGATGCTGGCATTGTATCAAATTGATCTCATCTAGTGCTAGTAACACTTGCTTCACTTCTCACCCCAGACTTGACCATTTGAATATTGTTTTGGGCATTTTGCCACAGCGACAAATCTCTCGCTAAGCTCGTCATTGACCTTGATCCTCAATCTCTTTTTCGGTGCTGCCTT
Source organism: Cetradonia linearis (assembly GCA_003521265.1). Taxonomy (NCBI): domain Eukaryota; kingdom Fungi; phylum Ascomycota; class Lecanoromycetes; order Lecanorales; family Cladoniaceae; genus Cetradonia; species Cetradonia linearis. Next base: position 11,310 of record QKZZ01000174.1, read on the forward strand.
CTTTGGTCCTGTCTATGGGCTGGCTGTCGGAGTATAAGCAATTCTGGTGGCTACGGCGAGGAGTCCCTCAACCAGTCTGTCTTTTCCTCTCCTTGCATGTTTTTCTAGCACTGCTAGTTTTGAGTTAGTGAATGGTTCGACTTGGGTCTGTGGTTAGGATGGCGGAGGATTGGCAATGCTCAAGGCTGCAGCGCGAAGTCTTATGGTAAGTTTGTTTATATGTGTACTTTTGCTACTACTATCAGCAACCTATTCTTTTCTTTGTGTTTTGAGTGTTTGTACTCGCATCAGCGAATCAGTTCAGGAATGGCCATCCCATTAAACCAACAACAAATCACATACACGAGAAAGCAAAGATAGTGGAGCTGGTGTATGACCAAAATCTAACCGAAAAAGCCTGTTGGCAATTATTCTTAACTAGGTACCAGGCATCCCTCCGTTTAAGGTGATAGTATCTGGTGCTACCGTGGATATTCCTCTGAGGGTATGACTCCACAACAATGTACCTGATCAGTATGCGGGTTCTCCAACTATCTGCTAAGCATGAATGATTTTATTTCATTAAATGTTTTAACACTCACTAAATACAATAGCAAGCTTTAGCATGCATGTGTATGGCACATTCATCACATATAACAGATGATGATGCTTAAAACTTGCAATATGCTTCGATATGCCCTACGCTTTCATGTATGAGCATTATCAGTTGAAAAGAAAATTTCATCCTTCACCATCAGAATACAGGAATGATAGATCATCTTCCCAGAATGCCTGGAACCTGCACGCTCGAGAATAAGTTTTAGGGGACGACGCCAGCGGTGAGTCCTCGTCCGTCATGAGATATCTCATGATCGTGTAGATCCGAAGCAAGTCGTCATAAGTGGCCGGATGCCAAGCGGCCCCTCTGTACCAGACGACTTGTGCAGTGCTAGCGTGACTGAAAAGGGCCAAAGAAAATTGTCCTCTCCATCCTTGGCTTATGTGTGCTTGTATGAGGTGTATACCTAAGTCAAAACAATTTTGAAGTTCAGCGACTAGGATGAGCTAGCAAAATTATCCAGCTTTAGTTGGTATGGGGTTTCTGATTCTCAATTTTAAATGACGAAGGCAACTGGATCATAGGCAACGACCTACTCAATACAGGGTAGAAAAAAGTCTCAGCACACGTACAAAGCCTTTACTATCCGTGCCCTGTTTCAAGTTGATTCCTTGGCTTTTGGCAGGAATGAATCTAGCTTCTCTCATGTATCTGTCTCTCGTTAATGACGAATAAAGTTTTGTCGGATGCTGGCTTGTATGTTGGGGTAAATGGAGTTTTTAGTGCAACCGGAGGAAGCTCCAGACATGATCCTAACAGGATGACAAATGACCCAGCAGCTCCAGGAAACCACGAGGTATGGACCATTCGAGGAATGGTAGCGACTTTGCCCGCAAGGACGCCGCACCACTTCGCGAACAGCGCATTTGGTGGCAGGTAGAATCCTCGTGGGGTAGCAGCCGCAGGAGGTTGTTTGGTAACAGACAGAAGCCACCCAAGTACGTCGAAGACCGTATCATCTGGGAGATAAACCCCTTGGATGCTTAGCCCTAGGCCATCTAAAACTTTATCGGAAGTGGTTGCCTTGGCTGGCTTCTCGACTGAATGGGCCGCACTAGCTGCATCATAGATCAATTGGCCTCTGGAGCTGAACTCCGAGGTTGAGCATTGTCCACAAGCGCGGTACATTTGAGCCACTTACATGAGGTCCAAAAGCATCTTTGCCGCTGCAGATATCTGATACTCGGCTGGCTCGCCACTGTTACCAGGCTTTGGGACCGTGTATTCGCTATCCTTGCAAAGCCGAAGGGTTTTTAGAGATCGAAGTGACGTGATTGGCAATATATCACGTGATCAATACTTGGTAATGTGGAAGATGGCGAAGAGAGAAGGGGAAACGGTCATTGATGACTGATTTATCTCAGCTCTTGTCCACCCAAATCCTACAGCAAATTCTACTGGCTTACTTTGAGTTATAGCGATCAGAGCTTCCGAAGCTGTTTCAGATGCTCGAGGGAGAGAGCCAGGGATAAGTTGAGGGCAGCACTACGAATAGAGACAAAGTTGCCAGTCCAGCACGTTTGGATAAGAGTGCCGGTAAGTACAGTATTAGTCGACCCCAGAAGAAGAGCAATAGCTTTAAGTAGATGAAGCTTGCTACCCTCACACGAGAATTCCATATAAAGAGGAGACTGCAGGCCAGATTACAAAGCTCGCGTATACGGAGTACATACCCATTCCCAAATTTCCCTTCTTAGTAACCCCTTGCAGTCGTCTAATAAAGACGTGCACAGCCAAGCATCCAATTTTTCTCCGTGGAATTGCACGGGTGGGGACACTGAGCTAGCTTAGAACCATTTATGCGCAGGCTCAGGCCAGAAATATGTTAAACTCTGAGGTGAGCACTCTGACTTGAGCCTTAGTCGGCTAGACTCACAGAGTCAGCTTATCAGCTCGCGTATCCACTGCTTGTTCTGAAATTTCAATGCTGTTCAAGCGGACACTCAAGAACTGCCGACTGTCTGCGAAAGGGCATCAGGCTAGCATGTGTAGTCTACCGTATCAGGGTTATCCGTGGCAGAAGAGATGAATGAGCAAGCGAAAGTGACTTGAGAAACTCAAAGTAGCAGCTTCGAGCATTGGCCTATAGACAGTGAAAGTCCAGTTAAGACAACGCAGTAGTAGAAGCTCGAATTGTGACGGAGCATGAACGGCGCAAAGAGTATTTAGGCACACTCGCTACCACCTCTCCAGGCCTAATGATGATGTTGAACGGCCGCCCAACGCGGAAATTATTGCATAGCAGTATCTGTGGCAGCAGGAGTTTGTTCTTGTTCATCGCTCGGCACCTATATCTAGGCCAGACGACCTTTTGTCTAGGCGCAAAAGAACAACGGTTGCTGCACGAAAATCGTTAGATTAATGCTCTTATTGGAAGTGTTCACGGGTTCAACATGCGCCGCGTCATAAGCGTGCTATCTAGTTGGCTATCAAGGCTCACTCGCCAGCTTGGGGACAGCTTTGTCACCTAGACTGTGCGTTGCGGAATACTGCTTGCATAATTCTCATGCCAAGGCCTGCATAAAGCCGCATAAGGCTGTTAATTTTGTACACGAACTGCGACTTCACTTTGCTAGTGAACCACCACTCCACCACAACTCTATTCTTACTTAAGACACCAAGCAGTGCTTGTCCCTCCTCGCTCTCTTCTTCTCAGCGACACTACACATTGTCCTTCAGATAACTCGCATCCCATCTGCGCTTCAGGCGCGCCCACAACAAGATGGCTGAATATATTGGGTGAGGCTTTCCATAGCTATCGTGGTGCAAGCCGAAGCTCAAGCTAACACTTTCTGCGCAGCTCGCGCATTTCCCTGATATCAAAGCGAGATATCCGGTATGTAATGGCCTGTATCTGTGACCTTACTCCTGTCCTACACTGATGCATCAACAGATATGTCGGCACCCTACACGAAATCAGCTCTGAGAATTCCACAGTTGCCTTAGAACAAGTCAAGTCCTTTGGCACAGAGGGGCGAGACCCTGAAAATGAAATACCGCCTTCAGACAACATCTATGAATACATTGTCTTTCGCGGTAGCGACGTCAAGGATCTGAGGATTGAAAAGGATCCTGTGAAAGAGCCGGTGAAGCCACCGCAGGTGCCTGATGATCCTGCTATACTTGGGGTGAGTCCAACTTATGTTTCTTGTTTGCCTGGGAGCTTCTGCATGCTTCTAGCCGTCTGTTTGATGATGAAGTATCTCGGATGTAAATCACATATTATATCACCGAGAGCGCAAAACCGTGTGGATATTTCCGTTGCCTTCCTTCTGATTTAGAAATACAAACTACAGCTTGCTTTATACCCGTAATGTTATAGGAATGCCGCGGCTAACAATACCACTGCTATAGAATGCTCGTCCAACAGGGACCCCATCCGCGCCCCC
>QKZZ01001798.1:0-13908 GCA_003521265.1 Cetradonia linearis
GCACCCAGCAATCCCAACCCCTAACCCACATAGAACCCCTCACTATCCTACCTATCCTATCCTCTACATATCAAACTCACAACTCTTTTCTCCCTAATCACCCTACCTACCTACCAACCTCGCCTTCCTTTTTATCCCACTAGCTACATAACACGCCATACCTTAGGAGGACTTGGGCGGAAGGGGGGTCCAAGCACCCAATTAAATACCCCACTCCAGATTCGGGCGTGCTTCGAAAGGACATTAGTCTGGAAGTGGAAGTGGAAGGGGGGAAATCCGAAATGGGAATGATCGGTTAATTGGTTGCATGTTGTTGCGTTTGCGGGGTTGCATATTTCTTTTTGAAGTGGAGGGTTGATGAGGTATATCGTGGAGATTTATCGTGGAGATTTATGGTAGATAGATCGATAGATGGATTGATGGGGCATAGAAGGGTGAGATAGCGGGGGAGATTGTTGAGCCTCAATCTTTCCGTTTATGTATGTACTACTTGCTAGCTTTGATATGGGATTGGATGGATGATTCTTGTAGTTACGAGTTGAATTTGATTCATATCCTTCCTCCATTTGCGTGCTTGATATACATCTATCCAAAATTTCCCCTCCTCTATCGTACTCATTCATCTTCGTATGAACACAGTAAGTGAGTGGTATCTACGCAGTGGATTCCCTTCGCCTCGTCGCTGATTGGTATACCACCCTTAACGCCCGCTCCCCTTCGTCCATTTCAATCAAGAACCCGCCTATCATTCCATCCAAACCACCAACATAAATACATTCATTCTCTAAAATCTATTATCCTCCACCCCATGCCCTCCACCCAAATCCCTCTCACTCTCCCTCGCCGCCCCGCCAACCCCACCCCATATATCCCACTCCTCTTGTTCATGGCTCTTCCTGCCAGGGGGACCCAAAGGGTGTGGATCTGGTGGCGGTACGGGCGTTAGTCTGCTGCCACCACTGCTATCTCTCTGACTGTTTCTTGCGCCGTGGTAGCTCGTATCTTGGGATTGGAGGCTAGGTTGTGAAGTTGTAGGATTTGTGGCTTGGGGGTCAGGGTAGGGCAGTTTGCCTTTTGCTGGTGGGTCGTAGGTCCCTATTTTGTTGGTGTTGAAGTCTGGTCTGGGCAGGCGCTCCATGGGGCGTGGGTACTCGGAATCGGCGAACGGGTCGTGGGGGATAGCTTGTGGTTGGGAGAAAGCGTCTTCTTCGTCAGGGAGAGGGTGGTAGGGGCCTGTTTTGCTGCCGGTGACATAGGGTTCGGGTTCCATTGCCGAGTCCTCGTTGAAGGGGTTCATGGTCTGATCTTCGGATCTGAACGCTGTGAGTTGGTTTCGAGTAGGCTCGAGACCTGGGCCATTAGCCTTGTAGTTGGGGTCATCCTGCTCCCTCGTCTTGCGCCCTTTGACCATCCATCTGAAACCCCTGCCTACATTTTTGAAAAGGTCCCAGACATTGAAAGCATTTATGAGTGCCTTTGAGCCGAGACGTCCCCCTTTGTAGGCTGTCTTTGGGTCGGGGAGGTAGCTGGCGGATTCTGCAGCTACTATCTGAGAGCGCTTTACGTCGTACACCCTCCAAGGAAACGCCCAAAGGTGGAAGACACTAAAGAAGGCCATTTCGATACAAAGAAGCATGGATGGGATTCCAATTTTGATATCAGGGGTTTGGATTTTGTTCGTGGATTTGATTGCGCCTGCCGAGGTGAGGAAGGATATGATGAGCTGTTAATTAACAGAGTTTAGTGAGAAGCATTAGGCCAGGAGAGAGGAAGGTAGCTTACATTTTGCCAGAATGACAAAAAGATAACAAGTTTAATGGCGATAATCTTGAGGCCAGGTCGATGGTCTGAGAGGTCGCTTTTGAGCCAGACGTAGAATTGGAGCAGACAGTACATAGCGACTGAGACGCAAGCACCCTCAATAACCATGACCTGCGCGAATTAGCGGATACCTTAATTTTTAGGAGCAGAAGAAATTTACCCAAATATGGGCAAAGACCGGGTTAAGTGATTCCTGACAGAATCTGCCAGCGGCTTGGGTGATGAGCGCTACGAACGTCATGAAGACCCGCACGAAGCAGTATTGGAAAATACCAAACCAGATGATCTGGGAATTTTGTTAGCGGGCTGATTGATTGCTGCTTGCTGAATCGCGCTTACATTGAACTGGGTCAACCCACTCCTCGGTGTTTTTGTCCAGTTTCCACAACACCTCTTAAACCATGGTACAGGCCAGATCCACGCACGAGGTGGAAGTCCTCTGAAGAAAATCTTCTGTTCGTGAAGAGAGGGGGCAATATAAGAGCACACTAGGGCGAAGAAACTCGCAATTGCGAACGCCTCATAACAGTCTCGTATCGTCTCGAAGTAAACCGCGTGGGTGTAGAAGAGGTAAGATAAGAATGACACAATCGAATAGATGGGAACCATGAATAGAACGCGTATTATGCTAAGCGACTATCAGTATTTGACTGGGAGTCTTAGAGAGAGAAGAGTAGACTCACTGTTTCTGTTCCCAGGGTTTCAAATAGTGCGTGCAATGCATCCATATCAAATACAAGGACACCCCCACCGATATCAAACCGAAGAGAGCCGAAAGTATCAGGCCGAAATGGTGGAACTCCATGTCATGCCATATCTTCGCCTCGTCGACTAAGAATCGTTAGAACATTACTATGCCACGCGCATGTCTCGTAGCCTCACTCTTCTCGTACTCTAAAGTGGAGTTACACTTGTACCACACCATTTTGGGCTGGAATCCTCCTTTGCTACTCTCAAAATCCAAGCTCTTTATAACCCAATCCTCGCCAGTGTGCTCAGGCGCCCAATGCAAGACCACGGAAGGACTCTCGTGGAGGTGGTGCTGGAGCACGCTGCGCTCACTCCAACACGATATGCGGACAGAAAGTACGTCAGCTCCCCAGGCAAATGGTTTTTGGGATAAAAGTCGAGCTCGAAGGTTCGTATTTGAGGGCTGAGCTGTAGTCGAGGGATTGTCTTGGCTAGGGGCTTGTTGTTGATTGTTCGTTTGACTGCAAACAATGCGGGGCAGGCGCTACGAGCTTAATCGCTTTTGTTTCATAAGTATCAGGTGGTCGCTTTCCAGAAAACTCTTGAGGTTGCAGTCACCGCTCCTTGCAGGTGCTCCATGCCCACCATGCGCTATTAGTGCTAGCGGCCGATCGTTTAACACTGCCGCCTTGGTGGAGTAGCCACAGATGATCAACTTCGAGTATGAGTTTTGGTCTTGATAGTAACCGCAATGTAGGCCGCGACTGCCACAGGCGCCATAATAGAATATGAATGATCCTACAATGTTCTACAATGACCACTTTTCCAACCGTTTCCTCCAGTAGTAATGCATATCATCAACCGCGATTCGATGCTCTTAGCGCCTATCTCTCCAGCTCTCTCCGCCACGGTACCTATCTCCCCTATAACTACCGCCTCTTCCCCGATAGCTCCCTGGAAATCCTCCTCCCCTGCCCCCATACCCACCTCTCCCACGGTTACCAAACTCCGGCCCTTTGTCAATGATAATTTCCTCTTCGAAAGAGAACCTCCTCATTTCATCAGTGCGTCCTCTTCCGCGTGCAGCTGCTAGTTTCTCCAGCCTCCGCTCTGCTACGGCTTTTCGAACTGGTTGATAGTATAATTTCGGCTTCGCAGCAGTTGACTGGAACAAATCGTCCAGCGCCTGAAATCCCTTCGCGTTGTCAGTTCTTGGTTGTGTCGGAGGTCGCTCTGACTCCCTGATACGGGGTCCCAATGGCGCTCCTTGAATGCCTGGACCGGCTTCCACTTGCGCAAGTTTTGCTACCCGAAGTCCACCACTTCCCGAACCCACTTCTTGCAGGTAAGCTTTTATCTCGCCGCCCTCATTTTCGTATACGATCTCCCATTTCTTCAAAGGTTGTCTCCTACCACTGGGAGCATTTTGCTCGACATCGATCCATTTTTGGAGTTTCTCTTCGGGGACAAAGTCTACGAACAATGGCCTCCGGTCCCGCTCGTTAGGCCATATGCGATCATGTAGGCTCGAGCGTACTCTTGAAGCTGCAGAGATGTTGGCGAAACCGACAAGGCAGTGTGTGCGTATTGAATCAAGGAAGAAATCAGAAATTATACTGGATTCGACAGGAGCATCTGGAGGTGTCGCGAGGGTGGTGAGGTAATCTTTGATCATTTCGGGTTTGAGCGGCCGCATGAGTTCACGGATGTAGAGAGCAGATGTAGCGGGATGAAGTGCAGGGCTGACGACTTTGTCTTCAGTGTCTGTGTGGAGAGGTTTTGAGGCTGAACGGTCATTCTTGGAAGGATTATTGAAGAGATTCTTGAATCGGGTATCTGATGGTGGTGTTTTCATGGCGGACTCTGCGCTTTTCACAGTTTTAGGTTTAACTCCAGATTTCTCTGAGTCCGGACCGTCGTCAAATTGTGTTGCGCCATTTTGTATTGGAGTAGAACTCTCCGCATTGCCTTGATCAATTGAAGGTGGAGTGCCCGTTTCTCCAAGCCTATTTTCTTTCCCCGTCCTTGAGTGACCATGAGTCCGATCTTCCGACAAATCGGTAGAGCCTAAGTCAGCATCTTCTGCATGTTCAGCATCTAGCATTGGTTGATCCTCTGGTAACTCCACACGAGGCTCTGCGCTGTTGGTCTTCAGCCTTTTTTGAGTGTCGGTTGAGGATGGAGGCGGGCTCAGGCTCCTTCTCTTTCTCTTTCTTGAATCTTCCAGTAGTTCCTCGCCAGTTGTTGAGGGCTGGGTAGACAAGGCAGGCAAGTTGTTTGCAAGCTGGGACTGTCCAGGTCCAGGTTGAGTTGGGTTGGGAGTTGGCAAATGAAGGCCAGACTCCGGCTCTCTGGACCCAGCAGACCTAGAGATATTCCCTGGTAAAACATCACTCTGCGAATCTTGTTGATCTGATGTTGTAAATTTTTCTGGTGTTTGCTCTCGGAAACTCTGATTTCCAGCTTGTTCTTTGCTAGACAGCTCTTGCTGTGCGCCTGTTTCTATTGTAGGGATGGTATCTTTCTCCACATTTCGACCTAGGTCCTTATTCACCACAAGCTCGACCTGTGCATGTTGTAGCGCGTCCCTACTTGCTTCTGCAGTTTCTGTCTCCTGAACCTCATCCTTGGGTTGGGTGGGCGTTGTCACTCTCTCTGCAGCTGGCAGATCCTCCTGGGCATCATTGGGATGTTGCTCCGGTGCCAGCTCCTTGTGAGCTACGTCTGCACCTGCGTTCTGCGCATCGGCTTCGACTAATCGTTGAACTAAAGCGGCCTTCAGCCCGGTCTTCGGCAATCCACGATTTACCAGCTCCTCACGAAGTTTGACAACAGTCAGTTTTTCATAGTCAGACATGACTGTGAAACAATACGTGTTAAGTTGGAGATGCTCATCTAAAACTTCGAGTTGTTGACGGCTTGTCGCGTTGAGGCTCGGGAGTGTTGCAGAAAATGACGCTTACGGTTTAGCTGGCTTGAGCCTTGGCGGAATAAAGAATGGTTTCAGTTGACCATCGGTCAAACTGAGGGGGCTTTGGGTATAGCAAAGGAACTCTCATTCATTTTCTTAATCGGTGGTTGTTAATGATTCAGCATTATGCATGGTTCACGTTCCCCTCATTTTGCCATCACCACCACCTAAGTACATACTCTGCATGCCAAAAAGGGGATGGCACTCCAAAAGTCGAGTTCCCTTATGATCTATAAGTTACAGTCTTGCATGCTCCAAACCATGCCATTTTAACGCCTTATAGCCCATTTCTTGGTTCTTGAATGCCCCCATTGCGCCTGCTTCTCCATGCTCAAAAATCTTTGAACTCATGATCGTACTTCTGCGCTAGGTCCTTGGTGTACTCGGACTTGTTGTCTGAAGGCTGATCGTAATTGTCAAAATTACTTGCGTCGGCGGGATGTTTCACTCTCGGGATAATCGGGCCCTTGTTCTTGCGATGATATAGCGCATCCCAGTCAGTTGTTTTGAAGAAAGGGTGACTCTTTACGCAAGCTATACCGCTTACCCCACCCTTGGTGATATTGCCTAGACGCTGAGATGGATTGAGCGTACATAGGCCGCTGATCAGATCTTTCGCGTCTGGTGACATTGTTGAAGGGTATTTTATCTTGCCTTCCACAATGCTGGTCACTAGAGTCAGCTTCTGAACATGATGTTATTGATCCGGGTTTCCGTACAGCTCATAAATCTTCATAGGATTGTGGTTCCAGAACGGTGGCTGCCCAACAAGAAACTCGTAGGTCAGGATACCGAAAGCCCACCAATCAACGGCAGTGCTGTGTCCTACAAAGAGTCAGCCAATTAACATTTTCAAGAAATAAAGAGCGAATATCAAGGAGCCTGGAAAATGAGATTATATGAACTTGGCTTTACCTGAACTGCGGATGACTTCTGGGGCAAGATATTCGGGGGTTCCACAAAGTGTGTAAGTCTCCTCTAAATATGTCTATCAGCCGCCGTACTGATGCTATAAGTATGTCACATACGATTGTGAATTTGCTTTGCGAACCCAAAATCCACAAGCTTGACGTGACCTTCGGTGTCAAGGAGGATGTTCTCCGGTTTCAAATCCCGATATGCAATGCCTTTAGAATCATGCAAGAACTCAAGTATCAGAACAATTTCTGCTGCATAGAAGCGCGCGGTGTCCTCATCGAACTGGCCAGCTCTTCGTAAGTAGGTAAACAATTCGCCCCCAGGGCAGTAGTCGAGCTTTCAATAGTTAGCAGATAGGTAAATATCCGTGGGCTTGGGTTCGCGGACTAGCATATATAGACAGTCTCGGTCGGAGAAGCTAGTAATCATAGTCGTGATAAACGGAAATCCGGCAACGGCGGAGAGAGCGGTTCTCTCATTCTTGATATGTTCGACTTGCTTCAAACGAATGACTGTACTTCGGATTTAGATCCGCCGAGGATGAGCTCCTCGTGAGAAATGCTTACCGTCGACCTTCCTAAGGATCTTCAAGGCGAAGACTTTCGAGCTTTCTTTGGAGGAACCCGCAAGGCATGATAACCACACGCGCGCAAAGGTTCCTAATGTAGATGATGTCAGCCTCAAGCATACTGACAAGTGTGTCAAATATCGTGGCATGGGTGTAGGTAAATGTACCAGTTCCAATTGTCTTGATCAGTTCGAAGTCGCCGACCCTCAATTGCTTTGAGGGCGCCCCCACTCCCTCACTGCGCGACTTCTCAGCGATCTCTTCCGCCGAAAGGCATTCTCCGTTGCACTCGAAACAGCCTACGAAGTCCTTCTCTTTCTGTCGCTGCTCCTCGTTGATTTGCTTGTCATAGACGGAATTGCTGCTATTGCTCCGGAATAAATAGTGGCCGTGAGGGGCGTGGAAATGCGACTTGAACTTGGCGGTGGCCATCTTTACACGCTGAAGACTAAGTCTCCTTGGAAGAATGCTGGGGGAGTTTTCGAGATTGGCGATAGCCTCTTTTGGCAGCACCGCCGATGAGCGGCATCCTTGAGGGAGTGGTCTCTGGGTGTTGTTGTTGGACGGGCGGAGATGAGGACCTGAGGGTGAGGGTTGGCCAAGCATAGCCATAATCTAGACTAACCACCCGCCAAATGACGCACTGGTGCAAGGATGACCTAGGGTTGCGTAATAATTCAGGGTCTAATGCAAGTTGATTGGGTTCCATGCAGCAAGAACTGGAGTCTGGGCCATTGAGGGTGGTGCAGATAAGTATTCAGAGAGAAGTTGCTGCTTGGTGACAGGAATGTGGGAGTACTGAAAGGTTTTTCTTTGGTAGAAGTAGTAGGTAGCTGAATAGTGGTACGGTGGGACAGTTGCATTGCGTGAAATTACTTCCTGGGAGCCTCCTCGTTTATTCATGCACAAGCAGAATGTGGAGTAAAAGCGCCTTAATTATTTCCTTTACAGTAGTGGCGGAGCGCGATGCCGAGACTCTTGTCACCATTAATATTGATTAAACCGCAGATTCCTGAACAAAGGGCGCACCAGGCGCACGGACAAGCGTGGGGGCACTAGGGTCACTCGTTCAGATAATAGAACAAATACTCCATATTTGACATTTATATGACTATTTTGGATGCTATCATCTACATAATCATCGACTTATATAATGTACAAACGCCTGACCAGCCCCCCTGTATCCTATGCACGCAATCCCGCCAAGAGTCCGGAGAGTTGCCCGAAGCAAACTGTATGAAGACAAGCCTGCCTTAGTCGGTGCTTGTATTTAGGATCAATGCGACAATAAGCCTGGAATAACAAAAAATCTGTTAGCCACACCGCTTGTCATCGGCAGTAAGATCAGCCAAGTCATCATCATACCCGTAAAGTCCTAGCACTTCCCCGAAAATCAGGATCAGGACCATACCCACGAATACTCGTGATTGTAACATGTATGACCGAACGCCCTTCGCCTTGTGTTAACAGCGCTCGAAGCCTTGTGCCTATGCACTCACGTAAAGCGGTGTGCACTTACCATGTCCCCGACAACACCTATTGCGTAACCTGCGGCCAAACCAGTCAGGCCAACAGAAAGGCCGGCTGCCAGATGCATGAAACCACTTAAATATGCCGTCAGTCCCGTTCAAAAAAGAACGCCAAGTATTCCTCCACAAAATTGTAGAGACATTTCCTTCGTGATACACGTACTTAAACAGACTATAATTCTGGTCGGGAGGCGGACTCAAGTCTCCTGCTATCAGGACCGATATAACAAGAGAATATACAGCTATAATTCCGGCCATGACCACTGGAATCAGAGACTGCAAAGCGTAGCCGTCAGTCCAGGTCGTGGGGCTGTGATTGTCATAGAGGGTCTTTCGAACCTTCATTATCAAGTCTGGTCTAAACGTTCCAACTCCTGCAATACCGATGCCTGATTTAGCAGTTCCATATGCAGCCCCAGCGCCTGTACGTATTCCATGAGCCTCTGGATATATCTGGTTTCTTTCAATATATACGTACAGCCAAATATCATCTAATGATTGTTAGCCCAAGGTACTGAAGTGGTGAGGGCTAGAAAAGATCGTAGACTTACAGCACAAGCAATGCCGCCCTACATATACCTGTTAGAATATAGTCGCGAAGCGGGAGTTGACGACATACCATTCCAAAGAACGGGGCAAATTTGGGAGCTTCCGCCATACTGGACCGAGCTCGAGGGAGCTTTAAGAGGAGCTGAGACGCCCTGCTGGCCGACCAGTTGACGTCGCAGCGAGGCGCCACGCTTTGTAAATCGACTGGCAGCAGCAGGCTCTTGACAGGGAGATGGTCTGGACAGAAGACTAGGCTATGATGAGTTTCGAAAAGTGAGGAGAAGATGGGAGGTAAAGGACTGAGATACTGTAGTGTAGATATCAATGACGCTGCCGCTGCCATTGCGCTTGGTTCCCCGTACCGGAATTTCTCGTCCCCGTTACGACACACCACCTTGGTCTTACAATTACACACCATCAACGATCTCTTGATACCCTGATAGTACAGCAAATCTATCTTCCAGGTCCTAAAGTTATCATTGCCAGCGATCGCACACTCCTTTGGCTTCACCAAATCCCAACAAGGCGTTCCGCAGTCTTTTACATCCCCATTCACGCGAGCATTAACACTACAGCATCGTAACACCCTCGACAGAGCCGATACAGCAGAACTCGGAAACACCCTCTGAAGATTCATGTTCTAAATGCAATTACTCTAGTTGTTTTGCCACCATCAATGTGCTACGACAAGCCCCAGTCGGTCCAACAACAGCGGAATCGCCCCCTCGTCTAGTCGTCTGCTGTGGAAGCATCGGCCGCCACAATTTCGTAAAGTCTTGAGGCCCTGGTAGCCGTGGGCTGAGAGACTGGATCAAGATATCAGTATGGCGGAGTATGGAGTTCAGCAAGGAAGGAACATCGGGCCAAATCATTATGGTCATGCATCGTCCTATCAGAGAGACGCTGCCTTTTCGAACATATTCGGAGCTCCCCCCCTAGGAGGGAGATCACAAACAATAACTAATCAGTCGCCTCAGGTGCCTTCTGAGAGATCTCAGACAATGTCCTCTCAAATATCATCAGCTGCATCCCGAAGGTCTTCCCAAGGGGAATACCAACAGCAGCAACAACCGAATGGCTACCCTCCCCCTGCAACGAATGGATATTATCAAAATCAAAGACAAGGTAGTGGCCTCGTTCAACCACAACCACAGCCTCAATACCTTCCTCAGCCATCACACTCTTCCCAACGTCCGTATCCTCAACCGCAACGCATTGACTCTCGGCAGCCTGTTCCATCGCCGTATAACAGACAGCCACCAAATCGTGGCTACCCTCCAAGCCTTGTAGACTCATACAAGCCAGTACCTAATCGAGGGTACCCTTCAACACCCGCACTAAATTCTGATCCTTACCGCACACAGTCTATGGCATCCATGCGAACCCCTGCTCTGTACAATCCGCCACCTAGTAACTACAATCAGGCCTCTGCAAGCTCCTTTCGCCAACAACCGTACCAATCGGTAGGTTCGAGAACCACAGCACAAGGGCGGGTTGTGCCAGAGCGACATGATGAAAGAGCAATGTCAATGAGCTCTTTTTCAATGGACAGAGACCATAATCAGACCATGAGCGGAAGAGTAATACCGAATCGAAGGAGGGAATCGGGCGCAGATGCTCTGGAAGATAATGGGTCGATGCGAGATTCTCCATCTCGTACCTCCACCCTCACAAGCCAAACCGTTTATGATCAAACTATTAGGCCTGATACTGCTCCTTCACGAACTATGTCAATGGCTTCTACGATAGTAAATGGTTTATCGGAGAGAAGCAATTCTTTGCAATATCGGCCTTCTATTCAAAAGGGGGCCAATTCAACAGGCAATGCTATGGTTACGGCTCAGGCCAGAGCGCCGTTAGTGTATCCTGCCCTTCTATCAAGGGTAGCCGACGTTTTTCGAGAACGAATACAAGCGGGCGAGCGTACTAAGAACGAGCTCTCCTACAAATTTGCTTTCACTGGTGCAGAGGCTGTAGATCTGATTTCATACATTATCAAGACCACTGACCGCAACTTGGCACTGCTCCTTGGACGCGCTCTAGATGCCCAAAAGTTCTTTCACGATGTTACTTACGATCATCGACTTAGGGATTCGGCTAGCGAAATCTTTCAATTCCGGGAATCTCTAATGGAAGATAATTATACCCACGTAAATGGAGTATTCACGCTTCTGACAGAATGCTATTCACCTACTTGTACCAGAGACAAGCTTTGCTACTCAATAGCATGCCCTCGCCGATTGGAGCAACAGGCGCGATTGAATATGAAACCTCAGCCCGGCTTGAGGCGACAACAATCGTCAGCTAGCCTGCACGCCGATGAGACCGACGAACAGAAGCTTTGGATCAACACTGTTTCGCAAGAAGTTGCTGACAGCGTCAATGAAAGGGAAAAAAAGCGCCAAGAGGTTATATCAGAGATAATGTACACAGAGCGTGATTTTGTGAAAGACTTGGAATATTTGCGAGATTTCTGGATGAAACCTCTCCGCTCTACTAGCCCTATAAACCCCTCACCAATACCTGACAGACATCGCGAACGGTTCGTGCGGACAGTCTTTGGTAACTTCATGGAGGTACACGCCGTAAACTCAAAGCTAGCCGAAGCGCTGACAAGACGACAACAAGAGAATCCAGTGGTGCGTAATGTTGGTAATATATTCCTGGAGTGGGTGCCACGATTTGGTCCGTTCGTAAAATATGGGGCAAACCAATTGTGGGGCAAACACGAGTTCGAGGCGGAGCGGACAAGAAATCCTCAATTTTCTAAATTCGTCGATGAAACGGAGCGTCTCAAAGAGTCGAGAAAACTTGAGTTAAACGGTTACCTGACGAAACCTACTACGCGATTGGCACGATACCCCCTACTACTTGAGAATGTTTTGAAATATACAGCGGAGGACAATCCAGATACCAAAGATATACCTCAAGCCATTGCGATGATAAAGGAATTTCTGCAAAAGGTCAACGATGAGTCTGGCAAAGCGGAGAATAAATTCAACCTTCGGCAGCTCCAACTAGCCTTGAAATGGACTGGAATGGAGAAAGGGGATCACCTTAAGCTTCTGGAAGAGGGTCGGCAGCTGGTCTATAAGGGCCCTCTGAAAAAGAGTCCAACAGACTCCAGCGAAGTACACGTGTACCTATTCAATCACGCTTTGTTGTTTGTTAAACAGAAGACGAGTAACCGGCAGGAGGAGCTACGAGTATACAAGAAGCCAATACCATTAGAGCTCCTGGTCATAACACAAATGGACGAGGTCATTCCGAAATTAGGCATTTCCAAAAGACCATCTTCAAGTTTGATACCTGGGGCCAAAGCCGCAATTAATGGTCCAAAGGCTGCTACAAGTGGCAAAGAGGGTTATCCGATTACTTTTCAGCACATTGGCAAAGGCGGTTATGATATGACCCTTTATGCGACGTCAACCATCTCGCGGCGGAAATGGATGGAGAATATTGAGGAACAGCAAGAGAAGCTCAGAAGTCGGGGTAATTTCTATACCAAGACCGTGCTATGTGACAATTTCTTTTCTTCCGCTCATAAGGTCAACTGCCTTGTGCCAATTGGTAAGTCAGGTGTAGGCTTACTGCGAATAATATCTGTCTGACGCAAACAGATGGCGGTAGAAAACTCGTCTTTGGGACAGATACTGGTATTTATATATCAGATCGCAAGCCTAAGAGCCAAGCTGCAAGACCTAAGCGAGTCCTCGATATCACCAATGTCACCCAAATCGACGTCCTGGAAGAATATCAGCTTCTACTGGTCCTTGCCACAAAGAGCTTAATGTCGTATCCTTTGGAGGTTTTGGATCCAAACGACACGCAGTCACCTATGTTGAGGAGGCCAAAGAAGATTCAGAATCATGCCAATTTCTTCAAAGCAGGCGTATGCATGGGCAGACACCTGGTGTGCTCGGCGAAGATGTCCGGCATCTCCACAACCATCAAGGTCTACGAGCCTATGGACACTATCTCAAAAGGCAAGAAGAAACCAGCAATCGGTAGGATGTTCCAGGGTGGCCAGGAAGCGCTCAAGCCATTCAAGGTATGTCACTGCTCTGAATTTTAGGAGGAACACTGATGTCTCTAGGAATTCTACGTGCCCGCCGAATCCACATCTATCGACTTCCTACGATCTAAGCTCTGCGTTGCATGCTCCCGTGGCTTCGAAGTCGTAAGCCTTGAAACACTAGAGACCCAACCACTTCTCGACCACGCTGATACATCTCTGGACTTTGTAACCCGCAAAGATATCGTCCCTGTCTCGATTGAAAGGCTCAACGGCGAATTCTTACTCCATTACACCGACTTTTCATTCTTTGTAAATCGAAATGGCTGGCGAGCTCGGCCAGATTGGTTGATCAATTGGGAAGGCAAACCCTCCAATTTCGCTCTTTCGCACCCGTACCTTCTTGCTTTTGAGCCAAATTTCATAGAGATTCGCCACCTAGAGACGAGCCAGCTCGTGCATATCATAACGGCGAAGAATATTCGCATGTTACATTCTTCGACCAGAGAGGTAATTATCCAACGTCGCCTTTTTCATTGCACAAACTGACGAGCCGCACTATAGATCCTGTACGCTTATGAAGACGATGGAGGTGAAGACGTCGTCGCGAGCTTAGACTTCTGGAGCAAACCGCCATCGCAATAATAAGAACTTCTCTATCTGACATTGGATCAGCCTACATTCCGTTCTGGCGCTTCGCGATTGAGTGTGCATGCTCTTCAGGGAGGTGTATTGGTGTCGATCATACCGCTTGGGTTTGGCATGTCCTATCATGGATTTACGGGTGGCTACCCTGTCACGCTTATTGGCTACCCTGTGAAAATAGAGGGAGTCTGGCGCTTGGGGC
>QKZZ01001799.1:0-10495 GCA_003521265.1 Cetradonia linearis
TAGCGCCCGCGCCAATGGTTTTGCAAACAACTGTAATCTAAGCTTCTTTCTTCCACTGGAGCACTGCAAACCCGGAAGTATCATCCTTCATTCCCGAAAAGCTCTCAGTCGCCTTTGGGCGACATTATTTTCTGCTCTTGAGGTTCAACGTCCATGTCATGATTGCGCTCAAGATCGGCCGCATATTTGGTTGGACAGGCGCTGACGATACTAATATCAAGTTCGACATGAGTCCATATCAAGAAAAAGGTTATCTTCCCTATTTCTACTATTAGCAGACATGACAGCCGATCATCATGGTAAGTATACATGTGATATCGTTCGATGAGTCTTATATGGCAACTGCATTAATTAGCCGAACGATTGAGACAACAGTTGTACTGCGAAGTATTAGGGAGAACATTCGGTTTGGAGTCCAGGAGTTGCACTCACAGTCCGCCAAGCAGGAATACTGCTGCAACTGGCGCAATCTTTTAGGTTCTTTCCAGGTGCAATTTCAGCACGAATGGCAAAGGCATGCATAGGATGATGGCATCCGTAATTACGTTAGGAATAGCGTTCCCCAGATACGCCTTGTTTATGTTGGCACATCAACCTCTGACTGTGAGGTCCCAGAAAGCACGCAGAGGTATATACGACATTATGTATGTAAGCCTTGTGCAGATCAACATTGCCTATTTATATACTTATAAACCCTACTAGGAGCGCATTGTATGCCTGAACGGCGCAGTCGACAAGACCGTTTCTGCCTCTATCGTAGCTCAGCTCCTCTTCCTTGAAGCACATGCTCCCAAGAAGCCCATCAATCTCCATGTAAACTCGCCAGGCGGCTTAGTCACAGCCGGCCTCGCCATCTATGATACAATGACATACATCTCATCGCCTGTGACCACTACTTGCGTTGGACAAGCGGCATCCATGGGTCTCTTCTACTCTGCGGTGGTGCTCCAGGGAAATGATTTGCGCTACCACATTCAACTGAGCAAAGGCTACCATGGGCAGGCGAGCGATGTGGGCATTCATGCCAAGGAAATCTTGAGAGTGAGGGAAAATTGAATGAGATCTATCAGCGCCATTTGACGAAACCGCATACTTTGGATGAGACAAGAAAATTGATTGAAAGGGACAAGTTTATGGGAGCTGAGGAAGCGCTGGAAATGGGGATCATTGATGAGATACTGGATAAGAGAAATAAAGACGAGGAGAAGAAATGAAATAGCTATGTATGAATATCTTCAAACAGCCTAACCAGCCGTTGATAAGAAAAAGGCTTGATCATACAAGGTTAGGGCAGAATAACTATTTCCCCTTGAACCAGTGATGCTTCGTATAGATTGTAACAAATCTACACGCCGAACAAGTTAACGATCCTAATCCTTCGGATCGACATGCACCGTCTTGCAAGCTCCATCTCGATACTTTCTTTTCGCGACACAGCGACTCAGATCCAATATGCTCTCGTTTCCGACTATTTCAAATATCATAACATCGGCATTCAATTCCTTCACGAACCAGTTCCGGATCTCCACAGCAACAAGCGAGTCAACGCCAATTGCATGCATGGGCCTGGCTGAATCGATATTCTCTCGGGGCATGCCTAAGATCTTTGAGAGTTTCTTGATCAGGGCTTCCGAAATGACCTTGGTCGCATCCGCCATAGACTCGACATTAGAAGGTAGGACAGCATTCTCAGCCGTATGCTCAGTGTCTGTGGGAACTGTGCTTGGGGTATTTTCCATCTGATGCATGGTGCTGAACTGGCTTTTTTGCATCCAGTAAACTTCCTCGATGTTCTGTGCCCGCAACGAGGCAGGTGTCTCAAGCCCTGTTACGACTTGGCATTTCGATGGCGACAATAGAGGTAGTGCAGGGTCGCAATAGTATTCCAGTAAAGAAAGCAGCTCAGCTTCATGGAGCGGTGGGTAGCCTAGTCTTTTCATTCCCTCAAGCACTTGTGGACGCACAGCAACATAGCCGGCCGACACGATCATACCAAGATTGATCGAGACAGCCTTTTCGCCGGCTCGTATTCGATGACGAGCCAAAGAATCCTGGTAGGTGTTTCCCGCTGCGTAATTGGCCTGTCCGCGTACTCCGGTAACACCACATGCAGAGGACAGAAGTACAAAGAATTCAAGGTCTCGCGGCAGCAACCTGTGCAGGTTCCACGATCCATCGACCTTCGGCTTGATAGCTGCGGTAAAGGTTTTCAGGGTCATGTTCTCAAACAATGAGTCCTGCGTTTCCTTTAGGTTCTGTTTGTTTGCTCCAACAATAGGAATTTCGTATCATGGGGTCACTTGCCTCCAATACCATTGCAGATTGAATGCATCCTTTAATGGGGGGCATGAATCTGTCATGCTCGGCTAAGACAGACGCTATTGTAGCCTGGTCGCTGATATCACAAGCAGGGGTTGCGAGATTGACACCTAGCGCCCGTATTTCTTTCGCAAACTCTTTAGTATCTTCAGCCCTTACACCCGAGCGCGATAAAAGTATAAGGTTCTCAGCCCCTCGACTAGCCATCCAATGTGAGATTTGTCTCCCTAGACCTCCTAGACCACCTGAAATCACATAGGTCTTATGACCGCCAAAGTTATAGGTGGGTTGAGAGCTCGGTATTACCTACATTCGAACAGTTCATCAGTTGTATAATGAGCGGCGCTCAGTCAATGACTTACTGGAACAATGTCTTCTCCACTTATCTCCAGCACCGTCTTACCTGTGTTTTTCCCTCCTTGAAGATAGCGGAAAGCTCCCTCGAGTTGGGAAGTATTGTAGAGATGTAATGGCTGAGGAGTGATAAGCCTGTTGTCTCTAAATAGCGCAAGGACTGCTTCCATCGTCTGCCGCCAACTGGCAGGACGTTTGCTCATCAAATGAGTTAGATTTACAGCTGCGAAGCTGCGATTTTTATTGAAAGGGAGCATTGACAACTTGGTCCCATGGAGGATATCGTCCTTTCCAATCTCGATAAATCGTCCAAAAGGCGCTAGGCAATTCCAAGACCCCTGGAGACGCTCGCCCGCTAACGAATTAAGAACCACGTCTACTCCGATGTCTTTCGTCATTCTCATCACACCTTTAGTGAATGACATGTCTCTGCTCGAGAAGATGTGATCTTCCGGGATTCCATATAAATTTTTGACTAGGTGTTTTTTCTCTTCAGTACTAACTGTCACGAAAATCGTTGCTTCCAGAAGTCTCGCGAGTTGAATAGCTGCCTGGCCAGTTCCACCGGCGCCAGAATGTATCAGTATAGTCTCTCCCGCTGTCAGGTGGGCACAATTGTATAGAGCTTGGTATGCTGTGCTGAACACAACGGGGATAGCAGCGGCTTCGACGAATGAGGTTGCATCTGGGATCTTGAAGACCATGATTGCTTTACTGCGTACGTAAGTCTTGTATGCGCCGAAGCCGCCGACGCAAACTCGGTCCCCGGGCTCAAAGCCTGTTTTTAAACCTGCACGTGTCACCATACCAGCGCACTCGTTCCCAAGACCGCCTTCAGTAAGTCGCCCCAAGGCAATCAAGACGTCTTTGAAGTTGATTCCGACTGCTTTTACCTTAATTTCAACTTCATCTTCCTCAAGCGGTGCTTTAAACTCCAAGTCTTGAACGTATTCCAAGGTATCCAGCAAACCTGGTGAGCCAACAGTCAATGCCAGAGCTCGACCCTCAAGCTCAAATTTCTCTCGTCCAGACTTTGGATGCTCTTGCTTTGTATGCATATATTCATTGATATCGTTGGCTTCAACCAGGCGATTGATGCAGATTCTACCACTTTGCTCTTCGTACTCGGTCTCGTAGGGTGCCGACCGATTGTGGAAAATCTCACCAAGAAAGTCAGCAATACGTCGAGCTATGCTAGGCTCGTCTTCTGTTCTCTCGAGGGCCAGCGTAATCAGTCTCAGATTATTATTCTCTGAGCTAACGCACCGAGACAAGCCGGTTATCATCTCAAGTTCGGGCTTTTCCGGAGATTGACCTCCACCTTGGGTTATCCAGAGCAAACCTTGGCCATAAACGAGTAGACTTCGAAGCATGGTAAAGTCTTTCTCGTCTACTCCCCAGAGGAACGGTTTTTCGATCTCAGGTAGAAATACGTTGAAGTCTTGGTCTGGAGTATCTGAGGAAATATGTGCCACATCCACGACATTACATCCTAATGCTCGCATATGTTCCAAATGGGATTCGAGGTGATGAGCAATAGCTTGTTGCGACGGGGAATCTAGTGCTGCGATGATCCTTATTCTGGGAATCACTGAAGACATCTTGGATATCTCTGCGGCTGTAGATACCATAGTAATCCCCAACCGATTGCGCGGGTCTTCGTAGTCAGGAAAAACCAGATCTATTCCAGAAAAGCCACTTTTGCAGAGGACATCATGCCAGCCTTCTTCCGAGAGTAGAGGACCCCATTGGCGATTTTGTTCGGTACCTGGGGGACAGTCAGCTGGTGCATAAGAGTCATGGTTGTGATGATATTAACTAAGCCACCAGCCCGGGAGTAGACCAAAGGAAAACGATGCTCGGATGACCCTTGGATTGTAGAGCTCAGAAAGAATAAGTTTGCCTCCTCTGGTGCTATTAGCCCTTATTCAATTGTCATTTCATCATAGAATTTTGCACCCACGGCTTCAGTAACTTCCTTGTGTTTTCGAGAGTTTCCGTCAACTTTGGGGTAGCGTGTAGCACCTTATCATGCATGAATGAGCCAGGCATAAAATTTTACTTGACGCTGGGTTGACTCACGTTGGCAGCAACAATAAGGTCATACTCGCACACCTGGAAGCCTTGCTGCAAAGGATCAGCCGCAATATCCAATGTCGTAAATGTCATACGATCAGTGTGATCCTTGAATCGCTCCTGTGCCTTCTCGAAGAATCCGGGAGATATATCCGTGAAAGTGTAAGACCCATATCGGGGAGAACCAAGTTCTCCTTCCCCATGGCGCATTAATATTCCCAACATGAAGGATGTGAGTCCACCTGTTCCTGCGCCAATTTCTAGAATCTTGAGTCCAGGCCTTTTATGAACGAGAGCATCCACAAAAGGCTCGATAGCTCTAAAGCCCCTATCACCAGTCTCTTTGTAGTAATTCGAAGCCAGCTCGCCGCTGAAAAGGAGCTCGAGAGCATCAAGTTTCCCCTCCAGTATCGCTGGTAAGTTCCTTGCCGTCTGTGCATATAACTTTCCTTCGGCGGAGTAGCTCTCAACTCGACTCTTAACTCTCTCAGAGTATGCATTGTCCTGCCTAAGCCCTGGCCAGTCTGGTCGCCAGTGAATGAGCTCGCCGGAGCAATACCTTTCTCTTTGGTGATTCATCCAGTCAACATATTTTTTCACGTGAGGCTTATTGTCCGTAACAAAATTGCCCGCCAATTCGTCCAATGTATTGAACAGAGTAGAAAAACACATGAACTCCACGTCCTCGATAAATTTATCGGGAGGCGTTTGAGGTGGTGTCCTGGCTTTGCAATAATCCAGCAATCCTTGTGTGCTTAGAAGATCAATGTCTGGTCGCCAATCAAATCTATAGCAAAGACGCCTCCAGCTTGGCATTCTAGACGACGTTATTTGTCCCTGGGTTCCTACTGCAGCTGTTATGAGTCCCCTTACAACCACTCTAGCTTCATAAGTTTCATCATCCAGAGCCACAATTGAACAATTTTCTCCACTTGTCTCGTCAGGGCGACATGCCGCATAGGCTCTGATAGACTCGTTCCCTGATTTGCTAAGTCCATGATTTGACACCCACAAGTATTGAATACGCTCTGGGACCATAGTCGGCAATTTCCAGGAATCATCTCCAACGATCGCTGGAAATACGATCTGAAATACTCCATCCAGAGCAGTGGGATGTATCACGTGGTTTTGATATTTACTCTCATCCACGTCGACAGTCCACTTGCGAAGCTCAACTCTTCCAACTGCCTCGCCATGCTTGTGGCTAATGTCGCGGAGAATTTGGAACGAGGGACCGTAGCTCAGACCGATGCTTTCCAGGCGCTCGTATAAAAACTTCGGGTCAAGGTGCGTCGTGCAATTGATGAATCCAGAATGGTACATCTCTTTGTAACGTTGGAATTCCTCATTAGCTTCTTTCCCACAATCAACCTCAACTGCGCTCGTTTGGTATTCAACTCCTATGCTTCCTCGACAATTTTCGACCCATTCTCCTTTCTCGTGTGTATAGATAACAAATTGGCTCAACTTGAAATCCATGTCATTGTTCGACGTGAAGGGCCGGAGGTGTATTTGGGTTTCGAAATCATCTGCGTCGGAGATGCTCATCAACGCCTTCGAGAAAGAAACATCGACGAGCCTGTATCCATGGACTTGGTGGGAATTCTTCGCAAATTGACGGACAGCTTCTATAGCCATGACCAATAGTCCCGCCGCCGGATAAATACTACGGCCGTTTACCTGCAATAGTCAGCAAATGAGAATGATTAGGTTAAAGAAGGATTCAACCTTATGGTCTACGATCCAAGGGGTCTCTCTCAACCGTATCTTATGTCTCCACCTCGCCTCCAATGGGTTCCAATCGGGGACAGGTGTTCCAAGAAGTTCATGCCGACGGCGTCCCCGGAACCTGAAGCTCTTGCTTATCCTGCTCTCTGCCCAGTAGGATCTGGTATGATCGAACGGATACTCTGGAAGATCTACTAACACCTCGAGGTTTGGTTGAAATTCGACAGGGTTGTTAAGAGCTGAAAGATCGGCTTTGTATCCCATGCAATAAAGACTTCCTACGGCCAGGAAGGAGCTACTGATAGCGGAGACACCTCGAGCAAGGATTGAGTTATATGTCATGTTGCTGCCGTGCGGGAAAGTGTTAAGGATGTCTCTTATGGGTCCTCGTAGCGCGGAGTGTGGCCCAATTTCGAGGAGATCTGTCGTCACGAAGTCAACTGCGAGAGATTCTGATATGCCTTGGAGAAAACTTGGAGGCTGTGAACAAATGTTGGAAAGGGCAGCCGAGAACTTAACTTGAGACGTCATATTTCTAACCCAGTATTTTCCTTGGTTGAGCTCATCCGTGAGAATAACCGTCCCCGTTACAGATGAGAGCATGGTTGGGCGTTCTGGCAGAGGCGCTCCATCACCAATATCATTGATCAGCGTCAGATACTCCTCTGCAATCGCATTCATTGCCTTGGAATGGTATGCCACTCCAACGTTAAGCTTTCTTGTAGCAACGTTGGCTGTGTCAAACATTGTCTTTACGGCATCGACTTGCTCCAGGCTACCACTCAAAGTAACGTTTTGGGGACTGTTAACACAACCGACGGTGAGATCTTCGTTGCCAAACCTGGAAGCTATATTATCAAGGTAAGGCTGAACTTCCCTTTCTGGTAGGCATACCGAGATCATGGATCCTCGCTGTTGCCCCGTGTTCACAAGCCTAGCTGCCAGCTGGCCTCTGTAGAAAGCAATCTTCAATGCAGCATCCACTGATAGTGACCCAGAGCAGTACGCGGCAGCAATTTCTCCCGAAGAATGTCCTATGACGGTGGAGGGGCGTATGTTCCAACTCCGTAGTAGATCAACGAGCGCAATCTGGAGGGCGGTGCAAATCGGCTGACTATAAGCTGGACTGTCGATGTTGCTAACGCCTTCGTCCTTCCATACTTCGTCTACATATTGTGAGTGGTATGATCAATGTATCGGAGAGCTGTATTACCTAGTAGTGACCAACTACAGCCAAGTAATCTCAAACTATTTTGTGAATTGCACAAGCTCTCCCTAAAGACGGGAAATTTTTCAAGTTCCCTGCCCATATAATGCCATTGTGAGCCTTGGCCAGTGAAAACAAACCCTAAATTGCGTGCACTATCCGAGCGAAATGCCTTTGGCTTTCCTTGTTTAAGAGACTGAAATAACTCCTCAATGGAACTGGCGACAATAAAAGATTTCCATTGCAATGAACTCCGCCTAGAAAAAAGAGTATAGGCTAAATTCTGTAGATGTTTCCTCGGTTTCGTTGTGGTCGTCTTGCTGGCCAGATAAGCAGCATAGATGGACTCGAGCCGTCTCAATCCGTCCTCGTCCGCTGCAGACCATACGAAGAGGTTTTGTTGTGGCTCATGATCACACCCGTCTGGGATGCTTGTGGTTCTTGGTCTGGTCTCACAGATTTTTACATTAAGAGGTGAATGTTCCGAAATGCAGTGGTTAACAATTGATCCACAGAGCTTAAGGTAGTGAAAGGCATCGTCGATCACAACATGAACATTGGATCCTCCGAATCCGAAGGAGTTGATTGAGGCTCTTCGAAGTGAGCTGGTAGGCCATGCAATGTTCTCGGTCGGAAACTAGGATACATCATTAAGCAATTGAAGATAGTGAAGAATGAGAAGCATACTCTAATGTTCCAATCGCTTTCTAATATACTCGGATGGGCCTTTTCAAACCAAAGATTACGCGGTATCAATCCCCTCTCCAATATCAGGATAGTCTTGATCAAGCCGGCAATACCACTAGCTCCCTCAAGATGGCCGATATTGGTCTTGACAGCGCCCACATAGAGAGGTTCGTGGGAAGGCCGCTGGCCCATAAAAGCGGCCGCAATAGCTTTGGCCTCAATGGGATCACCAATTTGTGTGCCTGTGCCGTGCGCTTCAAAGTACCGTGTGAGTCTCCGGTCGAGGCCAGCTGCTTCATAAGTTTCTCGAATGAGTCTTTCCTGTGCATCACCGCTAGGCTGTGTGATCCCGGCCGTCCTACCATCTTGATTAGACCCTGTAGCCCGAATTATCGCACGTATGGGGTCATTCTCTCTCAGAGCTTGAGCCAAGGGTTTGATCACCACAACCCCAAACCCCTCGCCCCTGGCATAACCATTGGCCCGATGGTCGAAACTGTAGCATATTCCATCGGGTGAAAGCATGCCAAGGTTTGCCATGGGAGCCATACTACCAGGATCCAAAATCACATTGGAACCGCCAACAAGACCCTTTCTTGAGAATTAGACAGAGATATCAACAAACAGCAGCCTCAGGAGGTGGCTTTCTCACCATGCTAGCTTCTCCATGTCTTAGAGCTTGACAAGACAGATGTAGTGCCATTAGACTGCTGGAACAGGCTGTGTCTAGTGAAACACTAGGTCCAGCTAAGTCGAAGAACCAACTTAGGCGATTTGCTAAGAGGGAAGGTGCTGATCCTGTAGCTTCGTAGTCCCTGTACATCAACGGATCTTTCCTGAGAATTTCCTTCCAATCATCGGAAAAGCTGCCAACGTGGACCGAAGTTCGTGATCCAGCAGCTTTTGCTATAGATATACCAGCTAATAATGTAAGCTTTAGTTGCTCAGCTAACATCGACACGGAAAAGCTCACCGTTTTCGAACGCTCTGTATGCAGTCTCCAGAAGACCTCGTTGTTGTGGATCCATAGAGGCTGCCTCTGCGGGACTAACGGAAAAGAAAGGTGCATCGAAAGTAGCTATGTCATCCTGCATGAAGTGTCCCTCTCTCACGTTCAGCTGCTTTTCAATCAGTCTACTGTTGCAAAGAGTCCACTCGGCTACTCAACAACAGAAAGAGTCTCATACATTTTCATGCCTATCGAGGTCTGGATGATGAAAAGAATCTATGTCGAAACGCTCATTAGGTATTATTGTCTTAGTAGATCTTCCTTCAAGTAGCATCTGCCAAAAAGCGTCCGAGGATGTTGCTGACCGAGGAAACTTGAAGGAATAGCCAATAACAGCTATAGGTACAGCTTCGCTGTGATGAACATCTCCGTCTATCACGTCATAGCAACAGGACTCATTGCTTTGACCACTGCAGGTCTCATGTATACTGGCATGTGAACCAGGAAATGGATCTTGGCGAGGAAAATTTGACGTCATTGTGGATTGAGGTTAAGAGTCTTTCAGGGATATGTCAAACCAGGAGGTGAAATTTAACAGCTGACTAAAGCAAACAAGAATGCAGACATTGTGAGATTAACCAAGAGCGTGCACGGAACCTCCAAGTCTTATACTGGCGGTTACAGTTAATGAACTCAGCTGTAGAGGGTTGGTATTTCTTACGAGATGGAGGACGAAGCAGATCAGAGAGTCAAAGTGAATTTTGCGAAACTATTCGGCCGCATATCTATGGGAGCTCGGGTAGTTGCATGATGGCAATTTTGAAACACATAGGATGTGGCCCATACCTCCACCAAGGTGGCTCGAATCTTCAGCTGTTGAAGAGAAGGGCAGGTAAAGGTTGAATCGTCTTGATTGCAGCACACCACAACGTTTGCCAATCAGCAATGGCAACGAAAATGGCTTAGCTACTATCGATTTCAAGCGGTATCAGAGTTCCTTGGTAATAAGGAATCCCGAAACAAGGCACGGCACTTCAGAAACATCCAAATGAGGATATTTGGGGCTGAAGAAGAAGTGCACGTGATAATCGCCAATGGTGTAAGTGCTGTGCATCTGGTAATGCTGATGCATCTATTAGCGTATGCAAAAGATTAGGAAAGGCTTGACACGATTT
>QKZZ01000176.1:0-10790 GCA_003521265.1 Cetradonia linearis
CCAGGCGGGTGTAAATTGCTGAGGGCGAGACACCTGTGAGGGTGTGGCCTTGGGAGGCGCGGATACGGTAGTGGGAGGGGTCGACGGCTGTAAGATTGGTAGTAGTGATGGGAGGGAGGCGGTCCGGGGGAAGTGGTTCAAGGCTGAAGCGTTGCTTTTCGTTGTTGGCGACCAGGGTTTGGAGTTCGGCGAAGGTTACGTGCGCGGAAGCGAGGCGGCGCCAGAGAAGCTAGGAGGGGCGATGTTAGAGAGCATCTGTAAATGAGAGATCTAATAGTTTTCAGATAGCTGGTTTTGACTTATGAGAGGTGGAGGGAAAAGGATCCGAACATGCTTTCGGGAGCCAAACAAGAATCTATCTTGCCTTCATCCCAATTGCTGCCCAAGGATGAAATCGCAGTAACAAATGTAGAAGTACAGGATAATACAAAAACCAGAGCACATAGCGACGTCTTCCAATACTTTCAAAAGCAGACCATACACGAAGCATCTCACATGATCTTAAAAAAACCCGTCTTCCAAAAAGGCGATCTTATAGCAGAAACTAAGAAGTAGAAAGAAATCCACAAACCACATCCTGCACATTCGCCCAACCCCCCTCATCAAGTTGAATCCCCTCCTCCTTTGCCCCGTGTCTTAGCAGGAAACTCAACATTTTCGAAACAGTCACTTCCCTGCTCTGTGGCCGCCGACTCTTCCCCCGCGTCCCACCACCACCGCGGCCTGTACCTCCTCCACCTCGACGAATGGTATTCATTTCTTTACGGGGAGAAAGAAAATTCAGGACTTGTACAGGAGCGTTGTAGTCTGAGCGAGATGATATTGCCTGGAAGTGTCTTGGTTTCTGTGGATGATACCAACTTAGAGAAGTTAAATCTCTGCTGTTAATATGCCTTGCCGAAACTACAGCAAAACGCGAGGGAAAGAACGAGGGGCAGTGGAAGTGATGGCGGGGCATACGAATGTTGTCTCACAAAATGATGTGTCAAAAGAACGTCCAACGTTTAAACAAAGAACTAGCGGGTGAGTCAGGGAGATTTGAAGCCATGCACAGCCTCGGTATACAATAATGCAACAAGCAGGTAAGGAACCCAACATATCAATTGAATGCAGAATCAGGGTGGTCTCTTGGGCCATCTAAAGAGGGTGGCAAAGGGTCTAGTCTTGGCCTATTGCTGCACAAGAAGAGTTTCTTAGGTCATTTGATGTTGGTAGCAAAAGGTCTACTATTGGTCTAAAAGCGTAGAAACGACCTCTGTCATCTCTATCTCAAATGTGATGCCTTATATTTCGGTGTCTCCACCTTGCATGACCAAGAGCACATAAGCGACCAACGATCTATCGCTTCCTTACCATGTGCCGACTTCCAGCATCTCCGTCACAACGATAAACGCCAACGCCGCTAGGCCCGAGCCCATCCTCCCAATACCGTGGTAAGTCATATGGCTGGATCTCAATTCCAGCGAACGCTTGCTTTTCGTACAACCCAGGAGCCCTTGCCCTGCTCCGGGCTACAATACAATACACGCATCATGCCAGTGATGCGAAGGTCAGCGCTGCTGCAGCCCTTCAGACTGCCTTAGTCTCCCAGTCGAAATACCGATCCTTGACTGTTCCACAGATGAATGCTGACCAAGCGATACGATCCTGCGCTGTCGTGCTTCAGCCAACCGCGCACTCTCTGCCGAAGATGGTGGCGTCGAGCGTTCTAGGTATCGTCTATTTCCAGGTTGCACAACAGGCGTCAAAGGAGATGTCGAGACTTGCGAGAAATAGCTCTTCCGTTGTGGTAGGGATGATTGCACAGAGGGAGAGCGGTCCGAGGACTTAGGCATGGGATGTTGTGATGTATACTCACGAGATATCCTCGTCTGTGGCGAGGGCCGTATCTGCCTAACCTCTGTTATGGCTCGAGACGGGGGTCTCTTGCTGCCTGTAGAATTCTCTTCCTCCTCCTTCGCACGGCTGCGTAAAGTGACTGTAGAAGTTCTGTCGAGTCTGCTAGCCAAGGGCGTCGCTGTTTGGGTAGGCGACACAACCTCCTGAGTGGATTCTCGACGACCATATAGGGGACTAGAGCCTAACAGACTTGTACGCCGTGCTTCTAGTCGGCTCATAACCCTAGAGCTTGCTCTAGCCTCAGGCTCAAGGCTAGCACCACGAAGGAGCCTTGGATCAGGCAAAGTTTTGTCGCTCCGTTGCATTGTTGAAAGGGTTTCGTCGTTTCCATTGGGTAGTTCTGGTTCCGGCAACTCTTCAGCCAGTACTATGCACAGTTCCGTCAGGCTTCGGCACATGTTGTCAGCTTTTCGGCGAAGTTGCCTATCAACTCCACTGGCATTGCCAACTACAGATGCTGTTTGGGGAGCTTCTTGCGATCCCGAACTGCATGTCATAGCCGCTAAAATCAAGGCGTCTGTTGCAGTCGCTTCCAAGGCTTTGTAGAGACTTGCATTGACCGCGGGTTTCGCCTTTGCTAATGCCGTATGGAGAAGTGGGTGAATGTTGGTCAGTCCGGGTTCCCTTGCTATGGATGCTTCAGGTGAGATATGGTCTATTTTGCGGTGCTTCGGTGACGAGGACATCGTTGTCATAGTAGTAGTTGCAGTATGGGGCCGTTCATTTAAGGCATTGGACATCGCGGCATTTGATGAGTTCGGTAGAGCTCCAGTAAGTTCAAGCTTGCGGAGTCTAGATTTGAGTTCGTCTAGTTCATCCCAGACGGTAGATGGAGCCGTCGTTGATACGGTAGACTCAGTCCCAGCAGCGTGAGATGTCCCTGATGCTACTCCCTGCCCATGAGCTTGTGAGGACTTATTTGGCAAGGGCGATGAACTGAAATTGCCATTTGAAGCGTATGATAGATTAGATTGCCTGTAGCTGCGAGGGCCCACTCCGGGAGATGTTTCCCGTAGCGAGCGTCGACGTCCGTAGCCTGTCGTTATATCTGGTGATCCTTCCTGCGAATTAACATCTCGTGGTGGTGTACCCAAAGATGTCCTGGCATTACGAGTCCGGAATCGCTGGTCAAGTGGGTGTGCAGAAGTAGCATAAGGTCTGTTACCTCCGTCTCTGAGCGAGGTAAGCGAGCCTTTCTCTGCTGAATTCTGGAATGCCGAATCAAAGGAAGACTTGTGGTGGTGGATCTGTTTTGGGGAACTTTGCAGTCCTGCACAGCTCGCACTACTTGTACTTGGACGGCCAGAAGACGAAGGCCGAGACGTTTGGACTTGTGGGAAACTCGATGTTCCAATGTGTGACCGCCTTCTTTCGCGCCTTGTCGAGGTCTCAGATGCATCGTCAATGACAGATTCCGCTCTTGCGAGATTGAGAAACAGATCCTCGTTTGGGGAGTATGACTTGTCCTGAGAACTACCTTCCGTGGATTTCCCGTCACCGTACATGCGAAGTGTAGAGTCTTGATCCTCAGCTTCCCCAGATCGGGTGGTATTGTATCGTACTGCCATTGCAAATCCCATCCCGTCATCGGTCAAGGATTTAGATCGGGCCACTCGGGCTGCGGAAGGACTGGAGTCTGGGTCCTCATGCGTATTTTTATGTGCCTGCTTGACTATAGAGTCGATGCTGGTGCTGGTACTCGGCCGCTGCGAAGGGCTGGGACGTGCAATTTTTGAGGTTATAGAGGGAGTAATTCGCCAGGGTGAATCAGCGTTGTAGGATCGTTGGGTACTAAGGGCCGGGGGAGGACCAGATGAGGTCTCTATTCCGTGACTGGAACGTGAGGCAGGTGGTCTTCTGCTGAGAGATCGAGGTTCTGCGCCAGAAGATCCAGGTTGCTGGGTAAAGTAAGAACCCCCCAGTGGCAGGGGTGGAGCGGGCAAAACTTTAGACTTAGGTGACAGATCCAGCTGCTGTACACTTGAAAAATTAGAAACGCCGTTCGCCGACAGTGTTGGTGAAGTGAGGTTGGTAGTCGCGATGGATTTTGACGAGTGAAGCGGTGATGACGATGGGGGATTCGCTGATTGGCTAAGCCGAGAGCCACCTTTGCTCGACGTGTTGTCTGATTCTGCGGAGACAAATGACTTCTCGCTGTCTGATGGGGTTGAACCCTCACGCGCATTGCTTCCAATCACGCGTGCAGGCATGTCCGAATAGGGATGAAGGGGGCCAAATTTATCTGCTCATGCACGACATTACCCTTTGCCCAGTTCAGCGGGCCGTCCAGGAACGACGCCTAAGTAGCGACGGCGAGCTTCAACCGTCGCAATTGAGCTGCAATGACAACAAGCAGTGGAAATACGTGTGTATACGGTCAACTCACTTGTACAGAGGGGCCAATCTAGCTTCCCCTATTGGTCAATGCATGCCGACAGGGGTTCCCTCTGACGGGAGCCCACGACGGCTACTCTAGACAAACTGAGACAAGCCTTCTGCTAGGTCAAGCAGATCAACTCAGAATTACTTTCTGCCATGCTCTAAAACCTTCTCAACTATTGGCTGAGTCTATACAATGGCGGGTCTATGAATTCTGGAAATGAAGTGGCCGCTAAGGGTTCTTGAGGGCCAACACAGGCGACATTTTCGAGCGTCCCATTCCAAATTGCTCATGGCCTCCCACATCTTCATCCTCCAAAGGATACGTCACCTCGTTCGGCAACGGCGAAGGTAGAGAAAGTGTTTTATTGCAAGCCGGACCTTCGGGTACATGCCATCTGTTCCTTGCTCGGCCGTCCCTGAGGAGACTCCAAACGGAACACAGGAAGCAGCATGATCGGGTAGATGTATTGATTCGTTTCTTCCGCTGGTATGAAAAGAAGAGAATGAGATCCACTTGCGAATATTCTTTGCCGGCTCGGATCTCCAGACGGATGAACTTGAACCTCGATATCCCCTCCTCGATCGGGCTTGCCGCGTATAGTGTATTTCCCAGCAATCAGATCTCTCGCGACATATTCTGTGGTTCTACCTAAGCTCTCAATCGCAGCGATTCGATCTAGCGTAGTCCTTGGACGGTCCTCAAAGCCAGGCTCTTTGCAAAGTTCTCGAAATGCTCTTTGTATTGGTACTGAGTCTGCCCGCACCATAACCTGTGCATCGATAATAAAGACATTGATATGGTCATAACTCTTAATGAAGCCTGCCCTTGTCATGATCTCCTAGGCCTTGTGAAGAGGAATCTGTGGTAGCAGGTCTGGTTTATTGCTATCGCTGCTCATCTCATTCTCCTGATCAACAAGAGCCCTGGTCAGCACTATAGCCGCTGAAGCATGTTTTTACTGGTCCATTACATCGTCGTCCATGCCTTCACCTAGAATCCCACAGTTGTTCAGAAACCAAATTTTCTCCACCTAGCAAATATAGTCACATGTACGTTGCATATCCTGAGACTTGGCCACCCGATTGAGAAATGTCAGTTGTCCACCTGCTTTGCTAAAAAACTCCTCAAGGATATTGACCGTAGGCAGCTCCTCGTCGTTGAAGTAACGCCTGCGGAAATGCTTCAAGGCCGAGATTGCCTGTTCCCTAGGTAAGTTAAGAACTGCAAGAATTGCTATACGGGTGGAATATTGCTTTAAACGTTCATACACCTAGCAGCCATTACTATTGAGAACGATAGTATCAAGGTTGCTTGTAGCTCATTGCTTAGCTCGTTGTTGAATAAGCTCGAGGAGGCCAGGTCCATCGTCGTCATCTCTCCGGAGATGTGCTGTGTTGATAATAAGCACCAAAGGTCTGCCAACTGAACTCCGCCGCGTTAATGTAAGCTTTTCTAGTTTGTTGAATGCGCGTTCAATGTCTAGGATATCCCCATTACGTGGGCCTTTGATGCTAAACAAGCTTCCGATGTAATCTTCATGAAATTCGTAGTCGAGAGCTTTCCAAAAACAAGTACGAAAGATCTCTAGATCTGCATGGACTTCAAACATGGAGGCGCCCTCTCCATCTACCTTGTGCATAGCGTGCAACAGCATAGATGATTTTCCTGTGCCTTTTTCGCCAATCAGTAGATGATAGTGACCTCGATCGGTCCCATTGATAATGTTATCAATTGTCAGGAAAGCCTTCTCCTAATGCGGCCAATTCAAGAATGGGGTCACCTGGTTCGAATGCCTTTGACTTTTTCTTGGGAATGAGGTATTTATAGTACTTGTGGTAGGCGTATCTGGCTAGGCTGATGACCCGTCATTAGCTCCATCTTCGAAATGCATCTTTGACTTCGTGTCAACTGACCTAAGACAAAGAGCCAAGCGAATGTTGTGGCAGCACTTTCGAACATTTTGAAGAAGGTTAGGCTCCATCTCCTCAGCTTTTGTGGGCTCTTCGGTATTATCGCCTTGAGGGCCAACTTTGTCAGGTGAAGGTCCAACAGATCCATTGGCATAACGTCTTTGTTTTTGGATTGCTATGGGGAAGTCTTTGAGAACTTTGAAGGAAAAGTAGGTCTGATTTTGCTCCTTGGTATGGGTTACGGAACAAAGAAGCGGGACGAAGCAACATCTGCCTTGCTTTCAAACTAGGGCAAGAGGAGTTACTTTACAATAGAAGAACCGCGCTCAAAAAGCTCTAACCAACTTTCCGTATCTACGTTTGACGTTCGAAAGTCAAGCTTTAGGAGCTTGGGCCGCAGTTGACGAAAGTGTGGAAAACTACCCCTAAAATCTGTCTCTATATTCCCGGCGAACAATGTGTTGTATTGAAAACTCTTTGGGCTTATCTACCGGACAGTCAGTCTGATCGTGCCTCTTGCAGGTATTTCTGAATATCATACTGGGAGAAAATTCGGGCTATTTTGGCTCCTGGAGCTAGGACGTCCTTTCAGGGGCTTGGCGGTAACAGCCAATCAACCTCAAGACCTTATACGTCATAACAAACACCCTGGCACGCATGGGATTGTTGTCCGCCACGGGAGGTTTTTGTTTCGGCCACGGAAACAACAAAACATTAACCAGCTTTCACGGCCAAGTCATTCACAATGGTGAGAACTCGACAAGAAAGTAGAGTGGGGCATGGGAAGGCAACGCAAAGCCGGTTGGAGCCACCAGCTACAATACCAGCACTTTCTCCGGCGCCAACTTCCAGGCTCCCTGCCCAGCTACGGTTTCCGCTTCTTGTGGTTATGACCTGGGCGCTATATGGAATCCTCTACTCAATTATCAGTCCGTTCACCGCTGGCGACCTCGCGACAGTGAGTAGGACGCCCAAAGAAGGGTCGGAGGTTGGCTTGCTTGGGTGGAAGGCAGCACTGTTGGCCGTTGGATGGTATGGAGGTTACGACAGTATGTAAGACCTGCTACCCTCAAGAAAATGGCGTAGACTAACTTTCTCTTCCCAGGTTCTGATTTTGCAGCATTCACCTTTCTGTCCAATGTTCCATTTTACTACTTCCTCACAACATTTTACGTAATTCGACCTACCACGGCAATGACTGGTATCTTGATAGATACTACAGTAGCTTTTATTCCATTCTACACTCTGAAGGTATCTTCCAGTATCCATAGCATAAAGACACCCAAAGGCGTCGCGGTCAACCGTTCAGTGATCAATGACTTTGGAGTACAAGCATCTACAAGTCTTTTCGCAACAGGCATTTATGCGGTCGTGGTTTTCCTCAGCTACGCTACCTGGCTGCCTATCCACCTGGTTCTTTATTTTGATGGCATAAGGGACATATCATTGGCGCACAACAGCAACTTCCCCTATCTGGTAGCCTCGTTCCTGCCAATCGGCTTCGCGGCAAAGATCTTCCTCTTCACGCCATCTGAGGCCGCAAAGCCCGACGCCTATGACAAGAAGATCGCCAAGTTCAATCCGGAGAATGCTACATTGAGCGAGACGTTGGTCTTTAATCTCTATGGATTTTCGAAACGAACAAGGACGTTGATGCAGAGGACAGCCACGTTAGCTGTTGTTGGCGGATTGCATACTTGGCTCCGTACCTATGTCACAATAGAGGGCTCAGAGATACTGGGAGCTGCCGGATGGTCGGGAGTTTGGTCTATCGCGACGGTTGTTACCGGGCTGATGTACGGGTGGGTTGGAGATGTGTGAAAATGGCCGACTGAAAGGCAAAGCCAGGTGGGTATGGGCACGAGTGGTCATGGGTGAGGGGACCAGGGGGGAGACTCTTTCTGATTGTTTCGGGGGATGGCATTGAGCAGGATATACCACGAGTGTTACCTTCTGTAGCTTAGTGTAGATAGTACCCAGCAATTTTACCTTTTTCAAATCCAAGGGCGAATTGCTCTCAAATTGTAAGTTCAATTTTGTCTGGGCTTTACAAGCCCATCATGCACGATATAATACACCACCGTGCTATCATCGCCCAACGTAGCCAGCAAGACTCTCTTTCCTCCCTTCCTTTCCCTGCTGTCAGTCTTGCCTTTGAGCTCTGTATTCTCATTCATGTCCTCCTCAGCTTCTGTAGGTGGCACCTCCCCTATACCATCAAATACCTCCCCAAACCGCCTCAAGCTCCACTTCTCCGCCAAATGTGTCGGCAGCACCCACTCCCTCTCCAACTCACCCTTCAACGGGTCCTCTCCCCTCTTCAACTCCTCTACCTGATCATCCGGGTGCACATATACCCTATGAGGAGGCAAGCCCGAAATCAGGGGTCGAGGTAGTGAAGCCTTCGTACAAGGAGAGTGAGTGTGGATGCGGAGAGCCGTCCATTCATGCTGATACTGGAGATTGTGGAAAATCTGGGAGGCGAGGGTATGATAGTAGGGAGAATGGGATCCACTGGGTGAATTTGAAATGATGTACGAGGTAAGGGCGGATGGCTGCGGAGCAGCTGCAGACGCCTGGACGGCCATAAGGTAAAGACGAGGGTTGCTGGAGGCCCAGTGCGAAGCCCGAAGGTTGAATATGCCGCTTGCCAGCTACTTTGCTGGCAGGCTGCAGTAGCAAGAGTCTTCCCTAATTACTCAGTTAGAGCTCATTAATATCTTGTTGAAAGCGGTTAACTCGAAGGTAAGATGCTGACTGATAGAGCTTAAAATGCTGACTCGGGGCCGAATGGTGCCACTCATATAGAATAGATTACGAACCGAAAGTGGCAAAACCATACTGTATCAAAATACAAATGTTGGACATCTGCCAACCCAACCCTCCACCTCCGAGTTTTGAACTGGTCAAAGGCGCATTTTGAATTTCATTAGAAGTATCTTGAGACAA
Source organism: Cetradonia linearis (assembly GCA_003521265.1). NCBI lineage: Eukaryota > Fungi > Ascomycota > Lecanoromycetes > Lecanorales > Cladoniaceae > Cetradonia > Cetradonia linearis. The sequence continues at coordinate 9,142 of QKZZ01000176.1, forward strand.
TCGAGATGTCTCGGCTGGGTATAGCTGAAAAGAGCCAGTCACAATTTATCTAACAATCGCGCCAGTCGCGAGAAGATTCGTACCCTTGCTTTGTCTGAAGTCCAAGATATTGGCAGCGACATCTATCTTCATCCCTTGCGCTCACGCTCGAACAGAATCGGTGCAAGCTGCAGGAATATCTGTTTCGTCTTTGTCAGGCTCACATTGAGCTGAAAAGCCTCAAAACCGTTGCCCCGAAACTAACGAGTTCCTGGTCAGCAATCCGACAGTTCCCGCCACTGCAGCTCGCTACCACCAGAACGATGCTGAGCCTGTGAGGCATTGTGACTTAAAATTGCCGACAGGCGACCAGGAATCCAACTGCCGTGAGACTCTTGAAAGCCCTCAGTAGCAGCCATGGCCGGCGACGAGGTGGAATCTTTCCCGGACCTGGAACCACCCAAATCATCAACTACGGCACAGGCATCCACAAGCCATGACGCCTCAACCTCACCAAGCTCGCCAAGTCACAATCGCGACTCCACTACGGGCAACCGTATACGGAGCGCCTCGCTACGATTCTTACAGTCCAGTCCTCCTCCGGGCATGTGGCATGCCACCGGTCGTGTTCTTGCGCAAGCACCTACACCTTTGGAAATACGGAGAGGTAGTTTTGGACACAATGGCTGGGATGAAGAAGGACAGAGGAGGAATAGCACCGTCAGTGAAGAGAGTATAAGGAGGTTATCGAGGACGTCGTCAGGGCAAACCCCCGGGAGCATGGGAAGAAGTCCAACAATCCAAATGCCACCACATACAGAAGCTGAAGAGGAGGCTGAAGGACAGGCAAAGTCAAGAAGAGAGTCTAAGAAACCTGCGACTGAGGAAGACGAGAACGATGATCCATTCTCTAAGTTTCTTGGCAGGGGAAGAATTGACGATCAGTCATATGTGCCAAAACCGAAGACTGCTGGGGAGAAAGAGAAGCTGGCCCTCAAAAGGAGAAGTGCTGATCCCTATGCCATCCCAGACGACGATGACGACCAAGAGGACTTCGACAGCCCCGCTAAACCCAATGGCCTACCAAAAAAATTCCTCGACCCAGCAGGGGAAAAGTTCTCTAAACCCTCAGAAAAGCTCATCACCGTTACCTCTGGCCCCCCGCGCCCATCCTCCTCCTCCTCTCCTCCCGACGACAAAGACCGAGGCCCCGACGAAAACGGCGTCTACCCCACAGGCTACAAGTTCCCCCCCAAACACACCTGGGGCGAAGCGACCCTCATCGGCCTTCAAGCCTTCTGGCGCTTCACACTCACCCCCCTCGGCTTCCTCATCGTACTCTACGGTCTCAATGTCGTCGCCTGGGGTGGTATGCTTTTCCTTCTCCTCATCGGAGGTGGCAAAGAATTCATGTGTTACCCGCCCGGCTCACACGGTCAAAAAGACTGCAACAATATCAACTCCCCCCGCCGCATATGGATTGAAATCGACTCGCAGATCCTTAATGCGCTTTTTTGCGTTACGGGCTTCGGGCTTGTACCTTGGCGGTTTCGTGACCTTTATTACCTCCTGCAATTCCGTATCCGTGGTGATCTAGATGCATTGAGACGATTGGGAGGTATCCACCGCTCTTGGTTTCGCCTCCCAGACTCGCACGCCCTCCCTATCGC
>QKZZ01001801.1:0-17768 GCA_003521265.1 Cetradonia linearis
CTTGGCGGCGCGCGCACGTCTGAGGGACTGAGGCAACTTAGTAATGCCATTCAAGATGGCACGAGCTGATCACAGGACCATACTTCCTGTATTTTCATTTAATTGTTGCACCCTTCTGAATAAGTCGAATGCTAGTGTCTTTATCTGACTGACAATCAAACAGTGGAGTCTGCCCATCTGGCTTTTACGATTTGGATCTGCTCCAGCTTCCGGGAGAATATCAATCACCTGAGGTCTGCGCTCGTTTCTATACGTCATAGATAAGTACACTCCTCTAGTAGAGGCCACATTGACCATTGAGTAAGGTCCACAAATAGAATGGTGAAGGGTGGTACCAAAGGTACTGGACTGGTCTACTTCATATCCACAGTCGATAAGCCATTTACGGATCTCAGGCAGAGCCCAAGCTGAGGCATAATGCAAAGGCATCTGTTTTGCCATAACTGTGACTAGGTCTTGAATATATAGATCACAAATCGTAATACGATGATGAAGAGGTATTCTTGAGCCCAGCTAATAGAGATCTCCGTTTTGGATGGATCAAGAAATTTCTGAGTCAAGCCGAATTGTCCAAGATCATCCCAATAAGCACACATGTATTCTGATTAGTATCGAACTATATAAGATCGAAGAGCCATACTCTCGCTGCGTCTCGATCTTGACTTCTTGGCTCCCAGAATCTGCAATGTCAGAAGACTGCATGGTAAGAGATGTCAGATAGATCTTTCATCAACACGATAGGTGTAGAATTTGCTTGAATGGTCAATCCCTACAAGTAATTCTTTGACCGCAAAGTGGGCCAACTCCAGCTGGGTTCTACACGTTAATTTGCGGATGAGGCTACTACATCAATGTAAGATGTTCGTCTCGTCAGGACCGGCATCGGAATCGAGTCTCGAAGCTCCTTCCTCCCCATATAGAGCCTTGCAAAAATTGCTAATTTCAATTTTCTCTCGCAACGACAAACCATCGAAGAGCTCGCTGGACTAAAATCCAAACATCTTCGCTTTTTTCATTCACGCGTTGCAATATCTACTCATAGGTAGATTTCAAGTCAGGTGGCAGACTTCAGCCCACGACAGCGTGCAGCATCGGTAGGTGGCTCACACAGATAGTCCACCTGACATGAAACCCGGCGGAACCTAAATATGACAGGCTTCACATCAGCTATAACAAAGCTCCACGGGAAATGCAGTAAGTTGGAAGACCCACATTCCATGTGCACCATGCACTGGTTGATCCACGATGTACTCCTTCGGGGACTGCTTTCTCATACGCAGCATTCCACCACGAGTCCTTTTTGCGAGTTCCGCCGCAACATAAAGCTCAAGATCGGCCAAATCCGCAGCCATCGAAAGCTGGTAAAACTCGAAGAAGGCTAGACATTCCATGAACTGTCAAAGCCAATGAGAGGGTTGTTTTGTGGTTTTCAATCTTTCCGATAAGGTCCCTAACCTTTGTTGAGGAGAATGGCCAGTGTAGCCTTTTCACTGTAGATTTGAGTAAAGGGTGCCCCATAGAAGGGCCAGACGTGTCAAAGTGTCCAAGGTTGGTGCTAATTGTTGGAAGAGTCTGAACACAGACATGTAAGTGATGAGCTCGCGTCGCAGCCTTGGAGCCTTCATCAAATTCTCTGATGAAAGAAGATAACAGTTGGAGTCTACTCAAAATTCCGTACAAAGCCCCAACTTCTGAAGACAAAGCTGAGATCTCTTTTGGCCCCTCGTCGATGGCTTTAATATGTGCAAAGGTTCGACCGAATACAACCTCTGTTAATTGAACTAAGCCAGCAATGCTAAGCGTAATAGAAAAAGGATCTGGTACGACCCTGAACTTTTTGCACCTTACATTTGGAGACGCTAAGTAGGAATGAGGAATGATGATGATATATACTGTAAATTGAACAAGGAACTCTGAACGGTGATGTACAATTCCTACTGGAAATGGTGAATGAAGAGAAATATCGAGGACAAGCTAGAAGAATTGCGACAGGAGAATTGGAGCAGGCTACGTGAGAGGATAATTGGTTACCAACTGCATGCAAGTCGGACATTGAAGGGCGTTCTGGGCTGGACACCCATGCTTCCCAGCGACGAGGCATCTGAAGGCGGTCCAGTCATTGTCCCCGATCTGCATTTGAAGACTGCATCGTCATTCTCTATTTGCGAGGTTATAGATGTCGATATGCCCGTGAATCCAGCCAGAGCGGAGATTCGACCCCATTTCAACGTCTAAGCCAAAGTCAAAGAGGCACTGGCCGGTCCAACTGGACTGGAATCACAGGGATCCTTATATTCTAATACAATCATTGTCTCCTACCTTTTATCGCAGTTGTAGGTTGACTGTGCGACAATGTAACCGACCCCGTGTTAGGGCTGAGCCAACATCAATACAGAAGGTGCGTGGCAGCGACAAGAAGAACAAGCTGGAAGATGTTAAGAGTTAAAATACCGTATGTGTGCCATTTATGGTCTAACTGAAGGACAGAAAGCCATCGTGAGCAGGTTTCCACCGAAATGCAAATCTACCCATCTAATACACCACCCTCTTTAAGTGACTTCCAGAGATCAGGCTCCAAGAATTTCCCCACGCTCACATGCTCACTGAGACCTTTCCTTCTCCTAGTCTTCAACACAAAGTCCCTAGCTGTAGCCATCGCACTCGCCATCTCAAGTGGCCTAGTCTTAGCCTCCTTATCCAGCGGATCACCTGGCACAACGCTCCAACGATCGAAGACCAGGCTGACCATAGCCTGCCCTTGCGTATGAATACGAACATCAGTCTCGAACCCGAAACTGTCAATGACTGGTACCAAACCCCGGACGCCATAAAGGGGTGTACCAGCTATAGGTCCGTCTGAGAGAACGTGCCCTCTTCGACGAGAGAGGACTGTGTACAGGGCTGAGACAGAATCTGCGGGACCAGTCATAGAAACCGTATAGAGTGGTTCAAGGAGGCGAGGTGAAGCGGTGAGGAACGATGAGTAGAGAGCGCGGCGTGTAGTGGGTATGATCTGACCACCGCCTCGGGATATTGAGTCGGTGGCGAGGGAAATGTCGGTGAGCTTGAATTTGGTGTTGCGGATTGCTAACTTGAGTCAGTATGTAAGGATCAAACGTTGTTGAGGAAGGAAGTGGGAAGATCTTACGTTCTTCACACAGGGGACCTTCTCGGGTGCCCCAGCTAAAACCTTGTCCCACGCTGTCGCGGACGGTGTTGACAAGTTTCTTGTCAACTTGCGAGGGAAGGGTATCGTCTTGCAGTATATTAGGTCCCATCTCGTCAGGACCGAACGCCCAGATGCTTCTTGCGGCTAGCTTGTCCCAATCGTATTTCTCTTCAAAGAATTGACCTACCTTTCGTATTGGGTCTTTAATATTAACTTTGCCGCTCTCGATGTCCTCTGCAATGCCATCGTCGAGGGGCTCGGCGACCATTGTAATCTTGTTCTTCTTGTTTGGCGTTATAGCATAACACATGATCGCCGAAGTTTCAACTACAGTCTCGCAGAACCGTGTGACTGGATCAGATACTTTGAGCTCCATTTCCGAGTAGAGTCTGCGTAGGTCGTGTAGGACGCAGTCCATGTACAATTCACCAGTGCCGAGTATGACGTGCTCGCCTGATTCTTCGACTTTGGTGGTGATGAGAGGATAGCTCTTGTTCACCTTCCTCAATCCGTCCAGCATTTTAGGCAATTCTGACGGGTTGATTGGCTCAACCGCTACTTTGAACACTGACTCGGTGAAGTGCTTGACTGGCTTGAAGATATACGCGTCCTCATCATCTGGTAGTTTAGGCGGTACTAATGTGGCCGTCTTCACAATAGAATTGTCAATGCCGCTGAGCAGAACCCAATTCCCCGCTGGTACGCCACTTGTTGGGACGTTGTACCTTGACTCGGCGATCCAGGTGTCCGAAATCGTGGAAACAGTCATATCCTCCTCGTCATCCACAGTATAGCCTTCCCCCAATACTCGAACTTGTTGTCCGGCTTTCGCGATCCCACTCATGACTCTACCAAAAGAGTAGAAGCTTGAAGCATCAGGTGTATTGAAAAGCTTAGTAATATGGACAATTAATGGACCATCCTGATCGCATTTTGCAATTGCAGCCGCGGTCTTGGTGTCGGTAGGTCCTGTATAGTAGCGATCCAATTTCTTCTGCGCGCCTTCGTCTGGGGAGGGTATATGCTCGACCACCATATCAACAAAACCTTCTGCTGCTCCAAAGAACTGCTCGCAGACCACTCTCAGAAGATCTCTTGCGTCAGTCTTATATTGCGACGGCTTTAAGAAGATCCCTAGTGTCTCTAAAGTCTGCTTCAGATCGTCCGGACTTTCGCTGATTGTGTGAGAGTATAGCTTATATATTGGCTCCAGGACAAACTTTACGAAGGTTCGTTTGGACTGTTCTTCAGTTCCCTTTCGAGTGAACGACCTCCTCTTAGGGTTGAAGAAGATGTCTCCCCACAAACGGATGCTGTATTCTTGGGCGTTAAGATCAGGATAGCTCTCTGCGTACATCTTGGCAAAAGAAGGCAGGGTGAAGATCCATCCCATACTACTGCACGCGAAAGCGACATTTCCTTTCTCTGGACTCAACCGCCTCTTCTCGCCCTGACCAGGCCGAGTGTTTTCGATGACAGTATTCACTTCCTCTATAACATGTTTGAGCTTGAAGTACGCATCAGTTGGGGGCAATTTTAGCTCGAGTATCAATCTATCCATCTTGTTGACTACGAGAGTCAAGGGAAGATCTTCGAGTACAGCATGTCTGATGATCTGCTCAGTATTGATCTGGACACCTTCAACCACATCCACAACCAGGACAACTCCGTCCACAAGCCGTAGAGATGCCGCCACTTCGTCCACGAAACTGACATGTCCAGGCGTATCCAATATGTTGAAAAAATGCGATTTTCCGCGCGTACCTTGTAGTATCAGACTCATTGGCGCGGACTTAATAGACAAGCCTCTCGCTCTCTCAAGGGTATGTACGTCTGTGTATCTAAGCTGCTCATCGGACTTTCTGCCAGTCCTTTTCTCCAGCCGCTCACGAATATCATGTGTCTGCAAGACAAGCATGTCCATCAATGCAGTCTTGCCATGGTGTAGGTGACCAGCAAATGCAATATTTCTGATTTGCTCTGGGAAGTTCATCATATCAGTCATGAAGTCGCGGGAAAAGAAAACGGGAGGTAGATCGGCTTCTTGTACAGTAAACTTCTTTTGCACAACAGGCGCTATTATAGGTTGTGAGAGTGGCTGGGTATCTTCCTCTTGGACCATTGTCTCAACGCCAGGTCCATACACTTGTTGTGCTGTAGGGTAGTATTGCTTGTCTTCGTGGAGAATAACTGCATTCGAGGGTCCATCCTCATCGATCTCCATGAGAGCCTGATCATTGAGCGCTCCATCCTCTTCAGGCTCCTCGTCATATACGTAGGCGTCCCCATTTGCGCCATGCTGCGACTCTTCCTCAGATTCCTCTGCCTCACCAATAAAGTTGCCAAACCTAAAGACAATGGTCAGTATATGAGTTCCAACCACGACTACGAAGATATTCACTCATCATATAAGTCGTCCATCTTAACAAGAAATTATTGCCACAAGATCAAGACGTCGCGCAGCCATGAGTCCAAACCCATCCACAGCCAAAGATGGTATGCGGCTAAATTAACGCGCTAAACCTTAACTATATATTAGTGCCCGTCTGTTTAGGGCTCGGGCACTTGCGGAGCTCGAGAGCTTGAGAGCTTTTGATACACCGAGTAACAACGACTTAGACGTCTTTTTGTGACATCTTCGATATTCAGTCTGCATATATCCGCTGACCTAGAATTGGTTTTATAGTCAGAGTATGGCGCCCCCTCCAATGCCTCCCATATATGTTGTCTCCGCAGTTAGAACACCAATTGGACAGTTCCAGGGGTACGTGCAAGAACGCAGATACATGTTGGGCACCTTCTGAGAGTCACTCAAAGGACACTTGCAAGTCAATCCGCGATTCAATTGGGCTCTCATGCTATCAAATGTGCGTCTATTCATGCTCGAAAACCTATTGCGCCACTCTAAGCTTCTGCAGCTGCATTAGAAAGAGTACCGAGTATCAAACCCTCAGACGTTGAAGAGGTCTTCTTTGGCAATGTCCTTTCCGCAAAGTAGGCCTATCCACCCCATCTACCAAGCTTCAACAGCTCACATCTTTCAGTCTCGGCCAGGCCCCAGCCCGGCAATGCGCCCTCGGCGCTGGAATGCCCGACTCTGCAGTCTGCACAACCATAAACAAGGTCTGTGCATCCTCACTCAAAGCCATCGTCCTCGCCGCCCAAACAATCATGACTGGTAACGCCTCCGCCATCATAGCAGGCGGCACCGAATCCATGTCCAACTGCCCTCACTACCTCCCCACCCTCCGCCAAGGCAGCAAATACGGCAATGCGACTCTTCTCGACGGCGTACTGAAAGACGGCCTCACAGACGCCTATTCTGACGAGCACATGGGTCTCCAAGGTGAGGAATGCGCCTCGGATCACGGCTTCGACCGCGCCTCACAAGACGAATACGCCATCCGCTCCATCCAAAAAGCCCAAAAAGCCAGTTCAACCGGCATTTTCGCCCAAGAAATCACACCCATCTCTGTCCCGGGCCCCAGAGGCAAGCCACCCACTGTGGTCTCCAAAGACGAAAAACCAGAAATGCCACTCAACATCGAGAAACTGAAATCAATGAGACCAGCCTTCAAATCCGACGGTACAGGCACCGTAACGGCCCCCAACGCCTCTCCCCTCTCCGATGGTGCCGCCGCCCTCGTCCTAGTCTCCGAAGAATTCATGAAAGAACACTCTCTCAAGCCCCTTGCCAAGATCCTCGGCTGGGGCGATGCTGCCCAAAAGCCCTCAAAGTTCACCACCGCGCCCGCCCTTGCCATACCCAAAGCCTTGAAACATGCTCACATCGACATCAACGACGTTGATGCATTCGAAATCAACGAAGCGTTCAGCGTCGTTGCGCTTGCCAATCTAAAATTACTGGGTTTGAGCGAGGACAAGGTCAATTTGCATGGTGGTGCAGTGGCGTTAGGTCACCCACTCGGGTGCAGTGGAGCGAGGATTGTCACAACATTATTGGGAGTGCTGAGGGAGAAGAATGGAAAGATTGGGTGTGCGGGGATTTGTAATGGCGGTGGAGGGGCGAGTGCGTTGGTCATAGAGAATTTGCAGGGGAGGGAGACGAATGGTGCGTAGGTAGGAAAGACGATGATGTCTTGTACTTTGGGCATGGTATCTGCCATGCCTAGATAGCGGATTCTCGAGACTTTGGGAAATCAAAAATAGAAACTGATGACTTCTGGCTTCAAACAAGACGTGATACATGATTATCATTCGCAAGTTACACTAACACCCTTAGAATACCCCATTACAAGCATCCCTTCTTCAAAGCAGTTATGCCTTCATTTTGTGGACCATATTGAATCGACAAGAGAAGACAGGACGTTCAAAAAGCCCCAATATTGCACGTGAATACATACATATGCTCAACAATTGGAAAGCTATGCGCCAGATATTGTTCATTTTCAACCTTAGCAATGAAATTCTTAGTCAGTAAAGTAGCCTCCATCCCAGTAATAGTACAAGACTAGCGACGAAGCATCCAAAGAATTCTGATGACACAAGGTAGTCACAAGCCGGCGTGGAGCGGAATACATTGGCACTGTGCACCCAGTATTTCGCTTGCTATATGGCAAGCAAAGACCAGAGAGTCTGCCTGATCCTGCTCAAGAATATATAGTAGCTAGCGAGGTGAGAAACATCTAAGCGAGATGTCGCTTCCGAGCAGATCGCTTGAACGTTTATTTTATACATATGTAACAATGATTGCTTCAGGTAATAGCACAGGCTCAACATCCACCCGTCTGAGCCGGGGAAGTGGTAAGGTATTTACCTGGATGCAGATATAAATACTATTTCTTCACTCACCACGGATCAATACAGAATCGCAACAGAAGGTTCGAGAAGTGCGCCTTCAGCGTCTGATTGGCCTGTTTCAAGCCCGCATATGCTTAAAGTACTTTCTAAGAAACCTTTCTCTTATCATTGTTCTTTTTGTTGTTAGATGTAATTAAGTGGCTCGATGGTGTATACCCCACCCCTACTTACCGTCAGGGCGAGTCATATATGCGATCAACGTCGCGGAGTGGTTGACGCAGTAGATGGATCCTGTACAAGAAGGGAAGAGAAGAGGGATTCTCATGGATGGAGTGGTGTAATATATCAATCAATTTGTCCAATAAAAGGGTTGTATATCGACACAATGCTGCATTACCACCCCATCGCCAGTGCGATTAGGTGAGTACGTACAAAGCTACATCCTCAACGCCTGCCTAGGGGTATCACTTTCCCTCTGACTCACTTACACCAAATACCACCTTTTCATAATTTTTATCACAACCACACAGCGACCCCCAATATCCCCACAACAGCAATACCCAACATATTCTCTAGCGCCCGCTCAAAATTCCTACGCGCCAGCGAAGGTTGCGTGGGGCCCTGAGGCGTACTCTAGGTGAAACCCGGCGTCGAACTCTGGACCAAGCTCTCGGTTGAGAGCTGCTGGGCAGCGGTGGAGGCATCGAATGTACTGATCTGTGAGACAGAGGAAGCGGATGCTGCAAAAGCGGTCGAGGTGATGTAAGCGGCATTGTTTGTCGGTGTAGACGGAGCGTTGACGCTCGTTGTGGCGGCTGCAATCGGCGGGGTACCGCAAGTTTCGACAGGAGTTGTGGGGTATTTGTGCAAGAGATCGCAGTTGATTCCACTCGTGAGACCGTTCCAAGCGTCTGTAAGGCCGTTGGTGAGATCGCTCCATTCCTTTGTGACATCGGCAACGATGTGTGATGGTAAGGCTGCGAGCACGGAGGTTATACTGCCGTCTTCGAGGTCATCGACAATGCTAACGACCTCTGTGACGGCAGCTTCGGCAACGTTGATAATTTCGGTTGGGATGCTTGCTAGCATGTTTAGGATGTCTGAGAACTCAATGACTGCTTCTTGCGGGAGATTTGTGATGATGGATGGTACTTGGCCTGCTTTGATTTGCTCCACGAATTGCTTGGCTGCATCGGCGTCGGTTTCGAGAGTCTGGATGATGTTGCAAGGTATCTCTGTTATGTATTTTATAACGTTGCCCTTCTTGGAAGCGAAAAGACCCGCACAATGTTACTAGTCGTGGTATCAGTAGAATGTGTTCTTAGTAATGTATACAGCCTTGATTCAAGACTAACATGTAAGGGTTCCCCTCTTCACCCCTAACATAAAGCAGCTGGTTGGAGTCAATCTCCGAGACAACTATAGAGAACCTTTGGTACTCCTTGTACGATAACTTGGTTGAATACGCTGCAGCCATCGTGCGTGATGATAGCTGCAAAACATAAAATCAACCTGATGTACAGATACATTGTTGAAGACGGTCCCTGTATGAGAGAAGGCAAGGTCGATATTATTTCGTTGTGACGGAAGAGATGCTGCTATAATTCAATAGAGCTGCGTTTCCACCGGACACATAGCCAACGAAGAAGGTAAAAGCTCACTGTGCTCCGAGCCCGACACAGCCTCCATCGTTATACGACTGAAAAACGGCTAATGGTTGACGCGCTATATGCAGGTAGCATTTAGTCTAGGGTTGACTAATACCAAGTTAAGCCTGACTGGATGCCACCAAACGAGGCACCTTTGGTGGCGCAGTGTTTCAGCATGTCATGTTGGGTAAGTGTAGCTAAAGCGAAGTATTGCATTGCATTAGTGCATTTATACAGCCTTATCAACTATCGAATATTCTTAGATTTCAAAAGCGAGTGCGAGAATATCAATGACAAGAGATTTATCTCTAGTAATCGATGCCGGGCAGGAAAAAAGACGATTTCAGAGGCTGCCAGTTGTCTTTGAGGCTCCTTTTTGGGTCATTCAAAGCCAAAAAGTATTGCAGGAGTCCGTCCATAGGCAAGGCTGAAGGGCGCTTAGGATGTAGATCGGCATCCACTTGTGGCTTTCTTCTGCAGGTAAATGCCGACTGCCGTTGGTTGGCTTCTCCATTCTAGGTCTCCCAACTCAGTTCTGTATCGTCTCAAGTGCTCCCCTCTCCTCCACGTATTCCCAGCCAAAGCTTCAATCTCCCTCTTCATTTTCTCAGGGTTCTCCTCTATCTGCCGATTACTAGCAACAGTCACCCTCTCATTATCCGCTTCCGGAGTCTCAGCCACGGCTCTCCCGTCCGTGGGACTACCCACCGCTACTGCACCAGAGGACTTGGGGGCCGAAGGCGAAGGGGACGGCGCAGCAGCGGGGACAGGAGCAGGGGTCGTAGTAGGCTGAGCGACAGGCGTAGAAGACGGTCCAGAGGCATTATCCTCAGCAACAGCAGAAGCAGCAGTGGAACTGGCAGCCTCGGTATAGACCTTCAGACTATCAATCGTCCAATACGCCTCCGTGAAAGCGGAGGGAGTATTCTGTACGTAATCCTGACATGTTGCAGCTTTCGGTCCACACACCGGATCAGAGGACCAGACAGCGCCGGCCCAGGAGCCGCAGAACGTTGTGTCAAGTACGATATTGTTGCTTTGGAAGTTAGCATCGATGTCGCAAGTAGAGCCGCCGAGGAAAGACGCAGTGGGTGTACCCCAACCTGTTGGATCTGGCGATGCACCCAGAATATCCGCAGGCGCGTTGCTGTGTGCAAAGAAGTAGACTTTGATGTAATCACTCGTCCACTCCATGGCGTAGATACCGCCACCATTGTTATTGAACCCGTCACCGAAGGAGGTGGGGCCGCCGGTTTGGGTGCTGCAGCCGTCGGAGCCGTCGCAGGATTGGCCGATCATGGAGCAGGAAGGACCAGAGTGCATGGTGATTGCGTCTTGTGTCTGAAGGGAGATGCCTTCTATGATGTCGATTTCGCCGTTGTTGGGCCAGGAAGGACCAATCATCCAGAAGGCCGGCCAAATGCCGCACTGAAATTCACACGTTAAGTTTCCTATTTCACTTCTAGCTTGATGAGCAACTTACAGCTGAGCCAGGCATGTGGGCAAGGTCCAAAACCACGAGCCCGTGGGTGTATTGTTTGATGCTTGTAAGCCTGACACTGTTCCTGCCCCTGCCCGAAGCGACATTGGTAGAATCAGAGGCGATAGTAACGACGCCATTGTTCACGCTCGTCAAATTATCCGCCTGAGCAGTTGCACCGTCGACGTAGTTGACGTAGCCGGAGGTAGGGTCATTCTCTGTATCAAAGGTAAACATAGAAAAGAAATTATTGCCACTGTAATCGTCTTGAATGGAATATGCAGCAAGGGCTAGTGGTGCCAGTCCGCAGCCAAAAAGAAGAGTTAAAATTTGCATAGGTACTGTAAGGAATGACTGTATGCTATAATGGCAAAGGGGTGTAAGAAATGGACGTATGTACAACGCGCTGCAGGAGCAAAAATGTCACTGCGAAAGTATGAAATATATACGTTGAAGCAAAAGTACGGTAGCAAGCCTACATGGGACAAATACAACTGTGTCAAAGCCATGGTAATCAAACGAGTCAGGGGATTAAGTGCGCGTGTGCGTCGCACATGCCAGGATGGGCACATGCTCGTAGTCTGTAGACAAGGATATATAAAAAGCGACAGTAGAGATGATGATTCGCGGATATGAGCAATGATGCATGTGGAGACTGAAAAGCAGTTCGAATGCTCGGTTCAATGCCCATGCGATGCATCTTGAATGGAGTTTGAGGTTTGCCGCGGCCCAAGAGCATGGATTGATGACATGGCTCATGCCAGCGTTTACATAGTAGCCTCTGGATTTCAAGGTGGAGATCTGGAAGATTAGAAGAGATGCTATGCGTTAAGGCATTCTATGTGTGGCCATTAAGGTCATAATATCGGCCTGTGGCTCGAGATGAAGGCTGTGATGGTGGTGATGATGAGTGGTGGTGGTCGAATCAAGCGCCCTTCGGGGAAGAGGTTGCGGGCTATGCGGGCTTGAAACAATCCAATCAGGCGCTGAAGGTGCGCCTCTCAGACCGTCCGTCGAAATTCTGTGAGATGAAACATATGAAAATTGTTCATGGTGGATCTTATTATTCAAATATGGGTATGACTGCCAATGGTATATGTATTATCAACCGGGTAACTTGAAGTTTAGCCTGTGATACCTGAATGAATCACCATCACCGTCAAGAGCAATAGCTTCAAGCAAGTTTCTAGAACGAATATAAGTCTCTCAATAATATGTCCTCCTAGCGTAGCTACTATGAGATCGGGAAAAGGACCGGTATTGCAGGTCTCATCACACTAACGGTGATGAGATCAACAATAAACAATGTAAATAAATTCCACCACTGGACTCTTCGTCTCGCATCGATACGTTCCACCCAGACCACCTGCAAAGCAGATTCCATGTCTCACATCGAAACAAGACACTGTATAAGTATTGTACAAAAATTCTCATGTACATAAAGGACATGCAAGGTCCGCACTGACCATTCTCGTAGACCGCTCGTCATCTCCCGCTGTCATCTCTCCATCCTGCATCTTCACCAAGCAAGCCCGATGGAACATATGCCGACAAGAGAAGATCACTACCGCGCCATTATCGCATTCCTGCGTAGTCTTCTCATCGGTCACACCGTCTAATTCAATAGCGCTGCTATGCTCATCATGCCTCGTGGCAGCTTTCCCTTTGCCATGACCATCTCCTGATAACGGCCTTGATGGTGATTTTTTCGAGCGGTCACCAAGCCTAGTTTCCCTTTCTTCGTTAATTCGTTGCCAGGCATCCCAGATATATCCACCCGCGCCGGGTCCCCAGACCCTCTTCCCACAAGCTTCGCAGACCTGGCCGAGCGGTCTCCAGCCTCTTCGTCTTAGGGTGTCAGCTTCAGTTACGTGAACGAAGAGGTCTTTGTCGAGGAGTCTGTTGGCTAGGGAGAGTAAAGACTCCTCGTATGAGTAGGCGGAGAAGATGGCGCCTAGCACTGCTCTCAAGTTGGATAATGAAGGGGAAGAGAGGGAGGCTCGGTTGAGGAAAGCTCGAAGGATGCGCAAGAACGAGGCGTCTGTACGAAGGGCGTTCTTGCTATGAGGAGCGCTGGTGGTGGCGAGGAGTGCGGTGAATGTCTCTTGGACAATGGTGCGTAGGTCTGTTATCATCTTCGCTGGATGAAGCTGGGTGGGTACTGGAGTCCGCTGAGGAGATTCATCATCTGCGTCCGTGCCTGCTTGTCGCTCGTGTCTTTCCAGGACCTCTATGACATTCTTAGTCACCGCCACCACTACATCAATAAGATCCAGCCAGAGTTCTTCGTCTTGTGATAGCGTATCTTGGATTGTTTTCGCAATTTTCGCTCGCGACAGAGTGGGCTTGTTCTGTTGGGCTACTTTGGTCTGCCTTTGACAGAGCCACACGCCTACTCGAGTGTATTTCTGAACAGAAGTGATCAAGTCTTGACCAGTTTCTGCTGTATTGGCTGCATCTGGACTGTCATTTGCAGCGTCCAGTAGACCCAGTAATACCGACTCCAACGTCTTGAGATGATTTGTGAGCCGGCCGATGCCTTCTTTGACTTTCCCCTCTCGTGCTAAGAGTACCACAGCAGCGTCAATTACACCGCTGTCTTCTAGGGCAGGTAGAACCTCTTCCAACCGCAGATCACCAGTCTTCAGATGGTCAACGTATTCGCTAACATGCGAACGGTTGTAATCGCAAAGAAGTCGCACGTATTGCTCTACGAAGTCCCGGTGTGACGCGATTGACCAATCGATTTCAGCTTTTGGCGTAGGCGGCTCAAGCACTAGCTGCAAATATCTGTACTGCGAAGCCTCGTTTTCGCTCAATGTCCCTAGCATGACGCTGTGAAGATCCGGCGCATAGTCATCAATCGTAATTGCTGCCTTTGATACATCTGTCGCCACGAGATCGTAAGCATGATTCACAATCACAGCACGGACATCCTCGATCTGTTTCTCATTCAGGCCCGCGCCAGGTCTCAGACAGTCACTGACACACTGGAATATGGTGTCTGGGTTGTTATAATCTTCGAAGCAGGTCTTCAGAAGTTCTGCATACTGTTTTTCTGCCTTGTATATTGACTTGAGGACGCGATAAAAGCGAGCTTTCGAGATCAATGGGATCAACGATGTCAAATCCGGTGGTTGATACATCGAAAGGAGATACTCAACGCTAAGCTGACAGTCATCGGCCACGTCTTCACTTGGATACTGGCAGAGACCAACAAGGACTCGATGAAGCACATGACCGGGAAGCAGAATGAATTGAGGGAACTTTGGAAGATTGCGAGCTATGAACATATCAAGATAGACAGTATCATCAGATTCGTAAGTCGGAGGTGTCATTACTTCAAGCAGGATGCTAACGACCCACTGCCGATTGACAGATAGACCGAATTCCTGCTCTTCTGTTAGTTGTCCGGGTGCCTCGTTGACTAATCGGTCCCGAGGTCCATTTAGGAAGCTGTTTTCGAAAGCTTCATTCAGCATACTAAGGAAGCTTGGTGCATCAAAGTTGAGAATCCTTCTAAGGTTGGGAAAGCTGGAGTTCGACCCAGGCTTCGGAGAACGTGGGCTTTCCTGAAAGCTCGAGCGAGCTTCTTTGCTATTGCCGGAGAAGAAGAAATGATAAAGTTCAGCCTTTGCCAAGGTCGCCGAGTCATCAGGCATATCCTTGCCTGTAGGATAGATGCGGCCTGTAAGTATATATGTCAGGTACGGAAAGACCTTAGAGGCACTTGCGAGATCCGACGGATCGACGTCCGACAGGGAATTATGTTGTCTTTCAACTAGTCCGATGAGGTCGCTCAGAATGGTTGTATAGTCGCTGAGGGCTTGATTCCAGACATACAGCAATGCATCAAAGAGACGATTCTTTTTGCAAAGCGTGGTAATCTGGTCAATGTCCATGGTCTGAGAGTCTAAATGGCAGATCATCTCTTCAAGACGTGAATGAAGTCCTCGTGCGGTATAATTGCCCACCAGATCTTTGAGCACCACTGGAGGGATGACGGTAATCTCATCATCGTCGATATAGGGCTCCAGTTTCTGCAAGAAAGTTTCCTCAACGTCTCGGTCCTGATACCAGGAGTAGACATTCTCGAAGAGGTAATCGGTGTCATCCATACCGATACAAGCCGTAATGCAGGCCGACGCAAGCTCTCCAAGCTGTTCTCTGTCCACAAGCTGTACTTCTGATCCCTTGTTTTGACTAAAAGCATATTTGAGCGAGGCTGTGATCATCTCTGCTAGCTTTTCCTGGACTATCTGATGCCTCAGACCATCATCCTCAGGGAGCCCAACAGCAACTTTGTTGGCTTCGCCACTGTAGTAAGAGGTAGCCAGTTCTATTGCTCCGATATAGCTGCCTTCCTCCATCAGCGCAAGCAATCGATCGGCCCAATTAGAAAGAGTGCCAAAAGTGATCTCATTATAGCCTAGTAGAAACAACCGGCCTTTGTATGCTCTAAAGCTCATATAGAAAGCATCAGCAATGACACCGTGCATCGCAGCTACCTGTTCATCCTCTAATTGATCAACGAGATTGTTCAATTGAGGTGAGAACAGGTCTGCATGATATATGTGTTTTTGAATCAGGTCTGATGAATCAGTCACCACCATTGACGGGTCTTCTATGACGACTAGCTGTTGTGTGATGGTGAGGACTGCCAGTATGGATCGACCCAGCCACTGTACGCCAACAATAGCTTCTTCCGCTTTCCATCTACTTCGTGGTCTAAACTGAAGACTGGGAGGTTCTTCTTTCCCACTACTTGCGGAGGGTTCGACTTCAACGACTTCGAGAACAGTAAGGATATTAGACCAGCAATATACAAGCTTGACTCTAGACGCCGCTTCCGAAGTCACTGCATCGGTCCTCTTGAGCTTCACACTTGGAAACCACGCCAACGCGCCAGTCATGGCACCGTGTGCAGCAACCTCCTTAGGTCTAGGAGTCTTGTACTGAGTCTGAGCTATAGGTGTTGTCGACACAATGACCAATAAGTATGGCGTCAGCATCGCTACTAGTCCCATAGAGTCTGCAACGTGTTCTGCATTACCCAGCGGTAGAGGAGAGAATGCTAGTACAGAGCTTGGCTTTCTTGCCCGAAGCGCAGCTGAATTTTTATCCGGATACCGTCCAAGTACCCGCGTTGACTTAACGGACCGTGCGACCATTCCCATTCCTCTAGAAGCTAGGTGCGAAAATGCCATTCCTTTGTCATCAGCAGACGATAGCGCCGTATGCCTCATTCCTAGAAAGCCAACATGCAGAATAGCCACGTCCAAGACGTGCCCGTCGGCGTTCGGGGTTTTACTTCCGTCGATTGGTGGTATGTGCAGGAATGGCTTTGCAGGCCGTGCTGCTTCCCATGTGAAGATACTGCCAGATGCATGTCCAGCAGCAATGGTTGAGTGGTCTGCAGATATACTAATAGATGTGACAGATCCTGACTCGACGGCTTTCGTTCCTGGGCCAATGATTGACTTAAGGTTCTGATTGTAGTCGAAAACTAGTATGATCCCCTTCGAAGTACCCAGTGCAATGGATGCAGCGATAGCAATGCATGTAGGCCGCCCAAAATTGCGTTTCCCCACCTCAGAAAATGCTTGACCCGTCATTTTCCGAAGCTTGGTCCATCTCACTACCTCCCATGGCGCCTGAGGCGTTTCTGTATCTCCAATATCCAGAATCGTATTTGCTAAGGAGGATTGTCGAGAATATACATTGAGGAACGCTGGAGACAAAGCTCGAGGTGAGTCCTGAGGCGAAGGAGAGACGCGGGCTTGGAAGCGACGGTCGAAAGGCCTTAGAGAGGGTGTCGGACTTGCCCCATAGCTTGACAGACGGAAGCCTCTGCGTGGCAAGGACGATACTACTGAGCCCTGATACTGTCAGACAAGATCAAAGATCCTAGTACTTGCTTGTCCTCACCTGAATAGAAGGCGTATCATCTGGAATCGATAGCGACCCATCAGCACTTGATGGCCTCTCCAAACCCGGACGGATAACCTGTATTGAGCCAGAATCTTCACTCGCCAACTCCTCCGCCCGTCCTTCATTCTGCCGAAAGCTGATATTGTTCACTGCTGTACCTTCACTCTCCTCATCTCCATTCAGCTGCCTTAATCTTGGTGTTGGAAGGTCGTCTTCCAAAGCTTGGTCGCTCTCGTCTTCCACCAAGTATTTCTCCCCTGTCTCTCCATCTTCGCTGCCGAAATCTATTTGACCATTCTCGGCCTCATCTTTTACAGCGCTCATCGGAGCCGCTGAGCCCTCATGTCTCCAATGATTATCATTGGAGCTGATGAAGCATCGTCAAGCTGCGGGTCAAAGCGTGTATTCTGGGAAGGAAGCTGAGGGTATGCTTTCAGGTGTCAGGGGAGACACGCACCAATATGATACACAAGTACAGGTCCTTCAGCTCTATTACCTTACCCACAATGCTCGAACGTCGCAGAAATATCGCCTTTGACAGGGCTGAAAAGGCGGAACAACGCCGCGTGGCTTGCGCATTTCACATATCCTGCAAACAAACCCTCTGCTAGCAGCTAATAGACGAAGGAGCTTGTATTTCCATACATCATGTCTCCAGTAAACCCCGAGCTCCCACCACACCTCCAGGCCAAGCGTAAGCGAGAAGACGAAGAAGAAGCACACGACCCCCTTCCCAAACGCCCTCGCACCTCATCCACTAGCTCCAACGAAGCCGCAC
>QKZZ01000178.1:0-17552 GCA_003521265.1 Cetradonia linearis
GCTGTAAGGGGGGGAGACGAGGCGTAGGGGGGCTCCGCTGGCGATTGATTGGCGTGGTGCACGGTGGCCTACTGGTGCCACCTCCATGGGTGGGCTGCCTAGGCCGCGGAGAAAACGACCGCCTGAGTTGGGGGTCTTCATATGTGGGGAGAATGGTGTGGCTGGGTGTTGGGTGGGAAAGGACACTGAGTTGGACATCATGCTAGATGTAGCAAGAGGGTTGCCTCCGCACTTTGGGCACTTGCGTGGAGATGTCTCTGTCGATGAGGGCTGGGATGTGGATTGGCTGCTGTTTCGACCGCTTCTGCGTGGCTGGTATCTGTAATCAGGATACTGCTTCTGATGGCGGATCTTCTCTTCCTGTGATGTTGTCAGTCATCCTGCATACTAGTAGAGAAGATTTTTTGCCTACGTCGGCGAGCAGCTTCCAGTGGTTCTTTTCGTCTGCTGACAGGTTTCTCCAATGATCACCGATGATTTTTGAAACTTCAGGATTTGCTAAACCTGGATTTTGGGCGACGACGCCGGCCTGGTTATGTTGTCGGTAGAGAATGAAAGCTGTATTGGGAGTGTCAGCGTATAAGTAATGATTGAATGAGGTTTATGAAGGTGGGCTGCGAGCTGCAGCAAGCCTGACGACAGATTATACATACCGTTTCTTGGCCGTGGGACTTTTGGCTCCGGCTGGCAGAGACAGAGGGAACTTGGTGATTCTGCTTTCCAATCTGGGTCTTTTGAGACTGAAGGTCGAGGTGTCTTGGTCGACTTTACTGTGTCTGACTCTCGTAACTCCTGCACAGCGCGAGCAAAGAAATTTGGTGATTCGTCGTCTCCAAGCTCCTCTTCACCCGGAGACGATGAGCGGATTTGATCTTCAGGCGGTGAAGAGCCACTGGGCTTAGCCGTCATAGGCTGTTTATCCTTTGGGGTAGGCTTAGAAGTCTCGTCGGGCATGATCTTGGACCTCAGCAGTGGGTCTGGTTGAATGGCCCATCGACGGCTGAGTGCTTCATTTGAAAGAGCTGGAAGCAAAGGCAGCACTCGATGGAAGGACATTTGAGGAGACGCATTGACATAGATGAAGATTATTATGCTGTGCTTCTGATGATGAAAGCGACCACGATGTATGAGGATTGTGAGAGATGGCAGGAATGTGCAAGAGAGAGGGTTCCTTTGTCGCTCCCATCCATTTGGGCAGATTCGTCATAGCGGCTTTCAAGTCTTGTCCCTGGTATAAGCTATTTTCGATTGCGTGCAGGGTGTCATGTGTCGAATACGGAGATTTGGCTGAGTGCTGGTATGGTTCTCTTTGTTCATTGTGTGAGCCTCACAGTCCCGAACGCGGAAAAGTGGGCTGGTTGAGACACTCATACCACGGTACCCAAATGCAAGAACGCGACAAAGAATGTAAGCAAGCAAACCAATAGCTCGTCACATCAACCATAATCGACCTGTGCATACAAATGGCTATCATTTACGCGACATAACCGCTTCCCCAAAATCCAAGTATGCTTTCGTTAAGCCGCTACATAGAGGTCAGGAAATGGCTTATGCATGAAACACCACTATGCGTTAAATATACATATGTATCCAACGCTCGTATTCATAGAGTGTGATTATGGCGTTGGCTGAGCCTCTGCTGGAGAAGCGTCTGCGGGAGCTGCTGAAGGTTCTGAGTCAGGGTCTGCTGAGGAAAGATCTTCTTTCTCTTCGTTGGCTTTCCAAGTTTCATGGGCGAACCATGAATCTCCACGATTCGATGCAATGTCTTGGGCAATGCCCTCTCCTATCATCTTCATAGCCTCTGGACCCAGATGCATGTCGTCCCTATACGTTCGTTAGCGAAGTTCTTAGAAATCGGACCAAGCCAGAGCATGCACCAGAAAAGGTAGATGCTCGGATCTGAGCATCGTTCTACACCCAATAATTCTGCTAGAGTCGCATTGGTTTGAACACAGCCGGACCGAGTATTAGTCCAAGGTGGTGCAGTAGATCCCACGCCATTCGCATCTTTTAGATGCGCAGCGTAGAGCTGTTGCTTGCGAATTTGATCCAGCAGCCATTCGTTGGTATTATAAATGTACATTGACCCCTTGTTCCACCTAGTTGCTCTCATATCCAAGGCTTGATTCCACTGTTCAACAAGGAGGACCGCGCTCCGCTGGCTCTCGCCCTGAGCATCGGAGCCACGAGGTCCAGTCCTCATGTTAGCCCAGCCCGGCAAGAATGTGGTATCGATCGCTTCAAGCATGATTAGCTTCATTTCAGCAGGCCAGTTCTCAGCGATGAGATCGACTTGGTCGAACAGTGTATCCATGGTCTTGCTGATAGCCCCCTCCGCCTCCGCAACGGTCTTTTCGGAGTAGTACCAGAGATCCCATAACGAGAACCAGACCGTGAAGATGGTGCCATTCCGCTCCACTTGACTAACTCGGCTGTTGGCATATTGCTGCTTTTCAAACCTTAACCATTGTTGTACTTGAGTC
The DNA here is from genome assembly GCA_003521265.1 of Cetradonia linearis. Classification (NCBI taxonomy): domain Eukaryota; kingdom Fungi; phylum Ascomycota; class Lecanoromycetes; order Lecanorales; family Cladoniaceae; genus Cetradonia; species Cetradonia linearis. The sequence goes on from QKZZ01000178.1 coordinate 2,487, forward strand.
TTCAGATCCGCTAGCGGTTCCGCAACCTCGAAGTCGATGATCAATGAGCTGTTCGATAATGTATTGTTCATTAGTATGCTATTGAGGAGATTGCTGTCAACAACGGCCCCACTGAAACCACTATCCCCTGCACGCGGCAACGACCTTGCAAAATTATCATGATGAGTACAAGCGATCTAATCATACTATCAGTGGTGGCTCTATACGTGGAATGAAAATATCATACCGCAGAGCATAACCATTCTGTCCAGACCTTGCCTCGCGCCTCCTCACGTATGGGCATTAACTCCTTTGGTGGTGGATCGATAGTGTATTGGCCATTATCGCTCCAGGAGTCACCAAAGACAATCAATCGCCGAGGAGACTCATTCCAATGCATTTCCCCCTCCGTCTTCGCTGATTCCGTTGGGATGAACCGCTCCAGTCCTGTCTTCACAGAGAAGCCGGGGAGAAGCCAGGTGAGACAGACTATGCTGGACAGGCCGATCACTAATATGCCTGTGGAAGCCGTCGATCGATTAAGTAGTCTGGCATTGCCCTTATGCTGTCTCAGAAGACTGAAGAACCCAATAACCATAGCTTCAAGCCTTATGCGTCTCTGGTCCAATTTTTCGGTCATCGACATGAATGTAATAAGCGTATGTACAAAGTTGGTGCAGAGTAGTTGGGGCACAACAATATTCTGTTTTGAAATGGCATAATTCTTGTGTAGTCGTCAGTGTAGTCGTGTCACAAGATGGCGATCAAAATGTCGTCGTGCGCCAGGGAGCCGGGTAAACGTTGCCATTTGAGGAAGTTCGATGATTGGTGGCGCTAATTGCGGGAGCATCAAATGAGCAGATGTATTTGCAATGGGCATACAATCTTGTCTCATCATCATACATAGATGGGTATGGCGATAAATAAAACTTGAGGCAGATTGGTGTTTCTCCAATATCAAACACGCACGCGATCCGTCACATTCTCTTGCGTGACAATTCCCGCCTTGGCAGAAGCTTGATTCTCCTTGGCTCGCGCGGCCCGATGAGATTCGAGATCACCGATGTCTCACTTTAAAATTGTCTTTGTTCAACTACTGGAGTCATCATTTCCATATCTACATAGTACAGAGTACATTCACAGATCGACCAGCTCGTCCAATCGCAAGCATGTTAGACACCTTTCAAGATCTCAATCACTTCATCAAAATCTTCGACATCAACTTTACGGCCAGATATATCATCCACCCATCTATTCTTGTCGCCAAGCCCTTCGAGACCCCTTTCTTTCATGACCATGTAGAGGCAGCCTATCGCTACCGCTCGCGCTGGGAAAAGACTAGCGAGCTGATAGTGCTTGCATCTGAACATCGAAAAATTAGCTTGTAGTCTATATATGCCGACCGTTTGAAAAATTTCAATGCTTCACATACGCGCTGACGGCCTTAGCTCTGCAAGCTCTCCCTATGCCAGTCTCCATGCTATCCTTCAAGACGCCGTATTCCTCCTTGTCTTCCTTTCCCCAGCTATCGTAGTCTTCACCTACATCAGCAATATCTCCCATAGCGCGCTCAAGATAGCGAGGCATGTAGTCAAGAGGTTGCGGCGGCCGCAATTCGAACCCAAGGACCCTCAAAAGCATCAATTCTGCCTGCACAAGCGTTGCGCGCAGTGTGTCGTACATTGCCGACGGGACCGAGAGAGGCTTGTTAATTGGGTTCGAATGCGAAGTCTCATCGTATTGATGAAGTAAGCGATGCGCAGGAAACAAAATCTCACGCATTCTACGTGGAGACTCGGTCGACTTAGCGGCCAGGGATAGACATGCTAGTGCTAGCGTCTTGCGATGAATGAGACTTGGTCAGTGGTGTTCAAGTGGTCCAAAAGGCATAGAGGGAGTCGTCTTCGAGGACTGGAGGGAACACGGACATACTGGTCAAGTGGGTCAGGCGAAGGTGAAGAGTTCTGAAAGCGTCTGTATCTGTTCATGTAGATGTAGGACATTGCTAAGGTCTCATCTGGCAGACGTAAGAGGTCGATCATCATATCTGTAAAAGCTACCGAGTCCTGAGGTACGGGCATCATGAGTTTGAGCTCTTCTTCAGTTCTCAAGCGTGGAAGTGGCAGGTGCAGCTGATCTGTGGAGAGATCTGAGTACTGATCGGCGCTAATGCGCGCTAACATAATAAATTGGACTTGGCAAATATTTGAGGGCAGCTCTGGTTCGAATCATCCTTCGTCCACTCCCTTGGGTCAGCACAATGACACCGACGCCCCTCTTTGGGGATAGACATCTTCTCAAAGGCTTGATAGTTGATTAATTATGGCAACTACCGATCAGCTGCCATCTCAGCGCGCATTGGGGAAGCACACCCGAGACGGACCTGAGGCAACCCTCCCTAGGAAGGGACGCAGCAATGCTTCCCAGATATTAATTTACCCAGTACGTTTCAAAGCCAATCAATCTCAATCGCAATGTCTTTCGTAAGTCCAAAGATTACGTTCTGATCGCTGACAGTATCACTCTTTTTAGACACCTGAGTCTACACAGGCGTCCCTCACTGAAGCATCATCTGAGGACTCCAGTCACTCGAGGACCACGACACCAGGTCCCAATAAGCCTGATGATGCATACAATCCAAAGAGACTTAATTGCTCATCACAACCTGCTCCAGCTGTTGCTGGCCAGGCGGGACTATCCGATCTCCTCTGCCACTATATCCCCTTGGGCAGCTTGGCAGTACGTCTGGGCGTTGAAGGTGGGCAGTATATCTCTGGAGACGATTGGACGGAATCAAACAATATATGGCTTGCATTTCACGAGCATCTCAAATCCAGAGACGCAGGACCTGTCGCATTCACACGATCACTTGCGGACAATAGGTGGCTTCGGGTATGTGTTCGTAGGCATCAGGAAATCCAGGACTTTGCTACGATAAGAGTTTACGTCCTCCCAGATGATATTGGACGGCGATATGTTGATAGGAGCAATACGTACCTGCGAAAGGTCCTCATCAAGTTGGTCAACGAGCTTGATACAACCCTTGAATCTTGGAAGGGCCTCAATGGTCCTGGTGACGCTATCCAACATTACAGCTTCGAGTCAAGCAACGATGACTCTTTGTTTTATCTCTTCAATACCCTTCCCTCTCCAACCTCCTCGCCTTCACCCATTTCTTGTCACATCTCCAACAGTGCGATACAGTCTGTCTTTGGCTCGGTTGAGCTGCCAGGCTTACAGACACGCTTGTATGCTTATCAAAAGCGTACTGTGGCGACAATGATCAAGAGAGAGGTTGAGCCTGCAAGAGCGCTAGATCCACGACTCGCGTCAATGCAGGGGCCAACGGGAGTGGCTTTCTACTACGATAAGGAAACCGGAGCATTGCTTCGCGACCGAAGAGAATACGATGAAGCAAGAGGGGGAATTCTGGGAGAGTCTATGGGTCTGGGCAAAACATTGGTCTGTTTAGCGGTCATCGTCGCTACTAAAGGTCATTGGCCAGAAGTACCCCCACAGTACTCGGTCGCTCTCGATCCCGTTCGACTAAAGGTTGCATCACTGATGGAGATGGCAGCGGCTGCCGTTGGCCGTAGTAAAATACCCTGGCGGGCAGTCTTCAGCGAACTTTCTCGTGCAGGTGAAGATCACCACAATTGTCTTGCACTTCTAGAAGACAATGTGGGTTCGTACACCATTCCAGCGCCAGTGACAAGGCATAGCCGACAACCATCGATGGTACTGCAGGGGAGAACAATTCGTCTGAGTACGGCCACATTGATCATAGTCCCGCAGAATCTTCTAAGTCAATGGAGCAGTGAGATCTCACTGCATGTAGAAGAGGACAGGCTCAAGCTACTATGCATCGACTCTACTGACGATGTACCCGTACCATCGGCAAATGAGCTTCTACCGTACGATATCATCTTGATGTCAAGACAGCGCTTTGGGCGGGAATTGGCACCCACGGAAACCGCCAAAGCGCGCAGAAAATCTAATGGTGTGGCTAAGGGTGGATGTAATTGTTCGCTAGACGAGGACTGTCACTGCTCGAGTGGGAACGATTATCGGTCACCTCTGAGGGACATTCATTTCCTTCGGATCATAATGGACGAAGGTCACGAGTTTTCCTCTTCCGGACGCCAGGGGGCAACATATCGGGCGCTTCAGACGCTTCACGTTGACCGGAGATGGGTCGTCAGTGGGACACCAGTCAATGGACTTCTCGGGGTCGAGGTCGGAACGGCGATCTATGAAACCTTTGATTCCTACGGAAATACTCATGACGTAACTAATGCGGGCGTACTTGAAGCTCGAAGAAAGGAATCCGCGCGGTTACAAGAGCGCAAGGACCTCGAAAAGCTGGGACTGATAGTTGCTGGGTTTCTCCAGGTTAGACCATGGGCGAACAGTAAGGACGAAGACCCTGCTGAGTGGCAAAAGTACATCATGCCCTACAAAGATGGGAAAAGGAAAGTCAGATCCTTGAAGACACTATTAGAGAGCTTGGTGGTGCGCCACCGCATTGAGGATATCGAGGCCGACATCCAGTTACCGCCACTGCACAACCGAGTGGTGTACTTGCAACCAAGCTGGCACGACAAGCTTAGCATCAACCTCTTCATTTTGAGTTTGACAGTAAACGCTGTGACTTCCGAACGAGTTGATGAAGATTACATGTTCCATCCAAAGAACCGGCATCAATTGCATGCACTCATCACAAATCTGAGACAGTCAGGTTTCTGCTGGACTAGTTTCTCTCCGGAGGATATAGTTAAAACCTTGAAAGTGTCTCGTGCATATTATGAGGAGCACGGACGTCTTGCCGCAGATGGTCAGGAGCAAGACAGAATGCTCATCGAGACAGCCATTGGCGTCGGAGGACTCGTCCTGGAGTCCGCTTCTTGGATATCATTCGCTGAACTGCACGAGATGGGTATGTTTGTGGAGAATTTCCCGGAAGAAGCCAGGACTTCTTGGTCTCTTGTGCCGGACCAGGAGAATTATTTGACACTTGTTGGAGCTACGCAGCTGGCCAAAGCTCAAAAGTGGGTAGATAGCCACTTGTATGAATCGAACCCGTCCCACAAGCTGGCAGATGTCGGGTCTTCAACCATGCAAAAGCTGCGGCAGGATGCACTCCGCAAAGCCGAAGACACGAAACCAGAGGATCCGCTGGTCAAAGAGGATATGGCAACTAAAGCACCTTCCCGCAAGAAGTCTGTATCAACCAAGACAGGGGTGCTGCGGCTGACGGAAAAGCAAACATTGTCTCGTGCAAAGGCAGGCCCAAGCTCCGAGAAGAGCAAGAATGCCTTAAATCGGCTGCAAAACTCTCACGAAGCAAATGTTGGTGCATCGACAAGTCTCAAACCAGCCCTGAAGTCCGCACTAAAAGCTCCAGAAATGATTGAGCCAGTCAATCTAATCTCCCCAAACTCCCCCCTAGCAGAGACTAAACTCACCGGCACCGCCTCCGCAAAATTAAGCTATCTCCTCGACCGCGTCAGCCTCTTCCACCACTCAGAGAAAATCCTTATCTTCTACGAAGGCGACCACATAGCCTGGTACATCGCGCAAGCGCTCGACCTGATCGACATCCGCTACCTAATTTACACGCGCACCCTCTCCCTCGCCCGCCAAAACGCCTACATCATCACCTTCAATACCACCGACACTTTCCGCATCCTCCTTATGAATGTCCATCAAGCTGCTCATGGTTTGCATATCGCTAGCGCGAGTAGAGTGTTTTTCGTTAATCCTGTTTGGCAACCCAATGTTGAGGCGCAGGCTATTAAACGTGCTCATAGGATTGGGCAGACCCGCCCGGTGTACGTCGAGACCCTCGTATTGCAGGGTACGCTAGAAGACCAGATGTTGAAGCGTAGGAAGGGGATGACGGCGCAGGAACACCAAAAGGCGGAGAGGAGTTTGTTAGATGATGAGGCTATGAGTACTATCATCAAAAACGCTCGCTTTATCCCACTTCTGGAAGAGGAAAGGAACGATGTCAACAAGCAGATAGCGAGACTACAAATACCGCACCAGCTTTTTGGACGCATGAGTAGGGGCGGAGGTGATGTGGATGATCCGGATCAGGATTTGATTTTTCTAAATGAGTCACCGAACCGGAGTGGGAAGCGAAAGGTTAGGAGTGGAGACGCGAGCAGGACTGGATCGCCGTCACCGAAACCCAGGAAGAGGGTAGGTGGTGTCAGCTTCGCTGATGGGGGTACAGTGGATGTATCAGAGCCCTCGAGGAGGACAGTGAGTTTCGGTCCTGTTAGCGAAGAAGGTGTGGGCGATGCGCGCGCTCCTGCTACTTCTAGTAGGCGAGTTGGCTTTGACCTCACTTCATAAGCGTCAGGAGGCGTCAGACTTACGAATACTGCTGCTGCTGCTCCATCCACGAGGAGGGTAGGTTTTGATCTCGGTGGCGGTGATGAGGTAACGAGGAGTTCGTCTGGTGGTCCCTCTTTGACGAGGGATGCGTGACAAATGGTAACGATCGGGCACTTGCTAAAGTAGATAGCTCCAGGCGTTTGTGGACCCCGTGGCTTGATCATGATTGTGATATGATACCCATGGTATGTAGGACAGGGGAGAGGGTAGATGTAGCGGCATCACATATTGTGTATATTGATGTCACGTCATAGAAGAACAAACAATTTTTCTTCAATCTACCCTGGTGGTAATATGCCCTACATAAAATTGTCTCCAGCCAGTCAAGTAGTTATTGTCTCCCACCATCTACCCAATGAAACAACCCCACCTCAACCCCCACAACAACCTCAAGATTAAAAGAAAATTGAACGATCAACGCCGGGGATATCATGCACGCCTCTCTGTTTCCATTCGCGGAGGGCAATCCACAATGCGTAATGCCATGACCCATGCACTCGTGTCATCATGCATAAATTACATAGTCAAGATTTGATGCTTCTTCTCGCCCTCGGCTCAGTGGTGGGGCATGCTATATGCTGAAATGCAACCAAATGGTCATGGGAAAGGGATAGGTAACACAGAAACGAATAGAGAGTGGGGTTTTTGATGGGTGGATGGTTGGTTGAGTAAGTTGCGCTATGGAGTACCGTGCATAGTGGAATGTTTGATATGATAGATAGTGGTGTGATTGGGTACGTAGGTATCGATCGCTCATGGCCTCTTCGATTCAGTAATGCCGTTACTCAACTTCCCTTTCGCTGGCCGCTTAGGTGGGGGAGATGTATCTGCATCGCTGGAGTCCATGTCGGAGTCGACAGATCTATGGTCAACTTCGTTTTTGGAGTCTTCGTCATGGGACTCGTGGTCCGTAGATGATGCTTCATCATCGATGAAGCCTTCCTCATTGCTCTTACCATCCTCAGACTCGGCTATGATACCATTCGTAGTCATGGGCAATTCGTCTCCGCTTTCTTCGTCGTCTTCGCTGTCTGCATCTTCTCCGGCGCTCTCGTCCGCTTCTACCGACTGTTGAGCTTTTGCTGTAGCTTTTGCAGGTCTTGGTTCCATAGCATCGTCTCCCGTTTCCTCCTCGTCTCCATCTTCAGACCCCTCTTGCCCTTCGACATAAATGACGCCCTCCTCATCGTCTTCTTCAAAAGCTTTAGCCGCTTTGGACCGTGCCTGCATCCCTTTGCGTAAGTTCATCTGCGCTTCAAGCATATCCAATTTGCCCTTCAGCGAGAGGAGCGGCTGCAGACTATTCGCCCTATCCTTGACGACACGATGCAATGACGCGAGCTTCTTCATGATCTCCGGTTGACCGACTAAGTACCCACCATGAGCAACTAAAGTCCATTGTATCCAGACCATGAGGCTACCAGCTCTTCCTGGCCGGCTGTGCAGGCGTTCAGCTAGTCGTTGGAGGAGGAGGATAGCGAACGAGGAGTTGAGTCGTTCAATTGTCGCACGTACGGCAGAGAGGTCTTTCACGTGGAAACACGTTTCGAGGAGATTGGTGTCATTGGTGCGAAGAGATTGCGTCAATACCGTGCCGAGCGACATCCCAGAAGGCAATTGTTGTAGGCCTTTCTCTCCCATTGGCACGAGGCTTTGGGCATTTGAGTGTGTGAAAGCTGCTTGGACGTCTACGGGTTCGGGGGCAGTCGCTCGAATAAGATCTCCAAAAGATGGCTCTCCGTTTTCTTGGAGTTCCATGTCCTGGTCAGCTGCCTTGCTCTCCTCTTGCTCGCCCACATCCTCCATGTTCACATCTTCTTCTTCCGGATTCTCTTCTTCTCTCCTAGTACCTAATTTTTTCGTCTCTAATAACCCTGCTGGAGCACTGTCATTGTCATCCTCCTCAGATTCAGTCTCCTCTTCAGCACTTGATATACTGATGACCTCCGGTTGCTCATCAGCCATCGACACATCATCTGGGTCTCCTCCATTGGCAATTACAGTATGAGACTCATCCACGTGAGTCTTTCCCATATCCTTGACCCCATTCATGATAACAGCTCCGACGCCAGATCCACCTTTTGCCTTAATAATTTCCGTCATCTCTTTTAGTAGCATTTGCCCAGTGCCCTCATCTCGCCAATGTAGCTTTTCGAAAAATATATTAACACCTCCTTCAGCCCATACCAATACTATATTACTGTCTTGGAACGAAGCGTTCATTAATGGAACAGGAGCAGAGTTTTCGTCTGGTCTTCTGATTTTGATCTGAGCAGATGCCTTTCGAGTCCTTTGCTTCATGCGTGCTTTTAGATTGTCTGATTGTTTCTGCAAGCTTCTAAAGTCGAATGGCTCCGGGAAGACCTCGAGTACTCCATCCTTGTTCACCACTGCAATTGCCTCCTGTGGATGCCTCATCCGCATCTCCAGGCTTTGGCTGATTTCGGTTCGATCTAGCTCGCCATGTCTTGAATAGAGATCAAGATGCAGAACCTCACTCTCGGTCCGTAATGAGCCAATTGACGTTGGAGTATCCGCGTTGAACACATTTATGAAACGATCATTTTCGGCAGCTGTTGAAAAGAGAGTGCCTCGTCCAATCCGAGGTATTGAGTCCACTATTGTATGTACAGGGTTCGTAGATGCAGTGAAAACAGCTGGCTGATTTCGAGACTCGGGGTCTATGAGGTACGCATTGTGCGAGGCACATATGATGGAGGATCTCAGAGGGCGCAATGAGTTGGCGGGTCCATGAGGTAATAACACATTCCTACACGGATCAGTAGGTATAATGAATGATTGATACATATGTTGTTATACCTAACGGCTTTGCCATTCTTCAGATCCCATTGTACAAGCTTCCCATCTCCACCCACACTCCAACCCTCCCCATGCAGGCCATGATCAGCGAACTTGAAATCTCTGACACCCTGTGTATGCGCGCCTTTCAATGTACTCGTGATCCTGGCCTCCGCAGGTGAGAATAACTGAATCTCGGAGTCGCTCGTTCCGAATGCAACCGCAACATCCCTGGATCTTTCATTGGATGTATTGCTATTGACCATTTCATTCCTTTTCCGCTTCTTGTTGGACTCTTGGTGATGCCGGTCTGGGTAATTCTCTCCATGATAGCCCCAATCCAAGCAAGTTACTGTAGCTTTGGAACCGACCGCGTGCTCATACCGCAAGCGACCGTTGGTGGTATCGTGTATGCGAAGATGCTGGGAATCGAGGCCTTGTATAATGGAAGCGAAGAGTGAGAGTTGTAATCGAGAAGGACAGAAGGATGACTTGAGGATTGAGGATTTGCTGCCGCTTTGTACGGTCGAGGATGCTGCTGGATTTGCTGTGGATGAAATATTGGAGGCTACGCCTTTATGCGTTTTATTTTTCCCCATGGTCATGACAGAGATTGCAGTAGAAGTATAAGCCTTGAGTGGAGCTCCTAGAGATCCTAATGTCCGATATGTCACCGTTGTGTGTTCCGAACTTTTTTTTTGGTGCTTTAGTTAAGCTTTAAGCTATGTCTAATATGGTAAAGTACATCTCTTAGCGGACGAATCTTTCTCCGATGTCTCCCCTCCTGCCTTTCCTCCTGCCTTTCCACCTTTCCACCCTTTCCACCTTCCACCCTTCCACAGTGAATTCATCATCTGCTGTCCGTTGCTACTTTTGATTTATCACAAGCCTCCCTAACAAAAAATCCTCTCTTCTCTGTGCTTATCGCCATGACGACTACGCAGCCAGTCATTTCCTAGTTGCCCACAGGTCTACTGCCGTATTGCTCCGCAATTCTCCTCCCGTTTCCGGTTCAGTTTTGATTTCTTTGTCTCACAAATTCTCTAGGTACGAAGTAATTTACTGCGCACGTGTGCAATATACATTCACTTCGTTCTAAACACGTTTTGGTGGTTTTGTGTCGTATCCAAATCACTCATACTACAGGTCACTGGCTCTTTGTTGAACATGTTGCTGCCTACCTATGGTGTATCTCGGTGTATCTCGCGACTCTCAGTAACGCAAGGCATTGAGAGATGCAGTATAGCCTTGAGGTTGTGAAGGGTGGATTCTCGCCGCTTGCGACTTCATCGAGGCCGTGAAGCTGATCGCGTGACTGGGGGTAGGACCTTACTATCCATCCCTGAGTCATAACCTTCCTAGCGGGGTGAGGGAGCCGAAAGCGATCAATGAGCGATTTCGGAGCAGGGAGTGGGCGAAAGGTCATCATGTCTGATATTGTACAGGGTATGCTCCAAGACTCGAGGTGATTTTGATCATGGTTGATGGATGAACAGTGTCGTTGGAGAGGCATGCAAGGGCGTTGGTGGGCGAACCCCTTTCTTGACGCGTTCTCCAGGGCATCAGCCTAACTGTGTAATCAACAAGGATGATTAGCCGACGGGCTAGTATAAAGCTTCCGTTTATTTGATTGGTTGGTCAGATGTAGCTAAGCGGACTAGTGGCGTACAAAATTCATGTGCCCTAGATTTAAATCACTGCCGTTCCCTGACTCTTCCGACAGCAATATTTTCACATTTTCCATGAAGCTCCAACGACGAAGAGCGATCCCCCCCTTCGTCATCCGGAACTTGCCAACGTGTGATCGCGCGCCTTGTCACGAGACTCGACATCAGCCTTGTAAATACTTTGCTACCTGGTTCTGCTTGCATTCCAAATAGTCCTCAGCCACACCACCATCCTCGGCTTCGGCCTTTGCACCAACACCCCACGGTCGCGCCCGGTTACTTTAAACTAGTACCAACCACAACTCAACGGGCAAAAATTGAAGCTATTCCCACACGCCAAGACTCAACCTCGGTGTGTTTGACAGAGAACAGGAACGTCACAAACAGAGTCGCAACACTTTACGCTTTCTCATCACGTTCCTTCAATCGCGTTCGCTTGGTCAGCGAACCTTGAGATTGTTCTTGCGATTCTGGAAGAGGCTAGAATCGCGTTGTTGAACCCATTACTGTTGTCAACAGTCTTATATTCATCTCAACTGCTCTATTAGCTCTGCCTGTCACATTCACTTGCTCACCTTAGCTCTTGCGATCACTTCTCACCTCTCCACATCATCCATCCACCTTCCACGAGATGGCTGTCTTCGAATCTGATCATTGCGCCTTCGAGGTCAAAGGACAACTTGATCATTCAGATCATATGAATCTTGATCTGAACGCGCAAGAGTGAGCCACCACTCACCATTTTGAGTGACTTTCAATTCAGCTAGCACTAACGAACCTCACTGACAGGGCCGCGCTGCCAAATGGCAATAAGTTCCAAGACTCATCTCTAATCTCTATGAATTCGTCAGCTCACAATACCAATTCTCATCAAGATGATCACGATTTCGAGCCAGTGACAAATGGCGTTGAAGCGCAGGTCGGTCATCAGATCGGTTCTCAGAGTACCGCAGAAGTTACATCGAGTCTGCCCAACTCCAACACAACCGTTGACACTCAGCTGTTTTCTTCAAGTCAGTCTACGCTGCAAGAAGCCATGGATCATCCTAGCATGAAGTCAAATGATGCGCCTCTCGATACAACACCTGCTGTGGCTCAACACTCAACAACATCAGATCTTCGTGAGGAAACACATTTTTTAAGCTTGGAGCAAACAGTAGAGGTTAAAGAACACAATCAGCAACGAAGTCTTGGAAATGACACAGAATTAGCGAATGGATATACGGCTGACGCGGTAGCTCCGGTCGCACCTGCCGCAGAACGAGTCACTCAAACAGAATCACTTGCCCCTCCCTCACCTGGAAATATGCAGGCAGAGCAAGCTACACCAGCAGAAGCTTCCCAATCACAAACAGAGAATACTGCTGTTTCGGTAATGGAGGAAGATCCTGGCACTGTACCCGTCTCGGAGCCACCATCTCAGTCAGCTGCCCCCGTGACAGAGGGTGCAGAAGTCGAAGCTCCTATAAATTCAAAACCAACACCAAACTCAGCACCAGAGCCAGCAGCACCTGTGATAAAGCCCGAAGAGTCCTCTGATCAGGTTATGCAAGATGCGCCGCCTTCTCCGACAAAAGTGGCAAGGGAGCGAGAAGATGATGAAATAGAGGATGGTCCAGCTGCGAAGCGTTCGAAGACGGAGGAGGATCCATCCACAGCATCAGATTTCAAGGTTCCTGAGAGGCCGGTGATCGATACGCAGGTCAATGGCGGACAAACAGAGAATCCACCAGACACAATCCCGATGACGTCAGCGCAATATAAGACTCTTACTAGAGTCGTCGCGAACGTCAAGCGTGTTCAAAGCTCTTTGCCCTTCAGACAGCCCGTCGACCACATTGCACTGAACATCCCAAGCTATCCTACCATAATCCAAAACCCCATGGATCTGAGAACTTGGGAGGAGAAATTGAAGACCAACAAATATCCCACACTGGATGCGTTCGTCGCGGATTTCAACCTGATAGTGGAGAACTGTCGCGCTTTCAATGGGCCCGATCACTCGGTCACAAAGCTAGCAAACGAGATGCAGAAAGCTTTTACAAAGCAATATGAAAAAGTGCCGGGTCCCGACGTCGTGGAATCTACTGCTGACAAGAAAAAGAAGACTATCACTGCTCCCGTATCTAAGGCGGCGCCAGCTCGGCGGGAGTCAAGATCGTCGCTCCCAGGTTCGGCACGGTCACCTGTCTTGGCCAGTTCGCAACAAACATTCGCCTTAAGTCCTGCAGGTGTGCCTTTGATTCGCCGTGACTCGACGACTGTTGGAGACGGGCGTCCGAAGCGGGAAATCCATCCCCCAGCGCCTCGAGATCTGCCATATGCGAATCAGAAGCCGAAAAAGAAGAAGTACCAATTGGAATTGAAGTTCTGCGAAAAAGTTTTGAGCGAATTACTCAAATCAAAGTACTCTTACTGTAACTGGCCCTTCCTAACACCTGTCGATCCCGTGGCCCTAAACATACCGACATACCACAGCATTATCAAGAAGCCTATGGATCTCGGTACGATAAAGACAAAGCTGGAGCAAGGCCAATACGAGAATGCTAAAGAGTTTGAGGTAGACGTACGTCTTGTATTCCAGAACTGCTATCGCTTCAATCGACCTGGCGATCTCATTGATACGGCTGGTCATCAGCTTGAGAATACATTTAACAGCGAGTTCGGTAAGAAGCGTGATTTCATCGAGCAGAACACGCCTGGCTCTGGTCCCCAATCAGCTGGCAGCTCCGAGGCTGAGGATAGTGACGTGGAAGAAGAGGAAGACGACGAGGACGAAGATCAGGAGCAGACTCAGCTCCAAATACTGCAGAAGCAGATTGCAGCGATGTCTAAACAGGTGGAAATGATCCAGAAGAAAAAAGTCTCACCCCCAGTGGGCAACAAGAAAGCTGCGAAAGCCAGTAAACCTGTGCGCAAAGATAGCAAAAAGGCTGCACCCGCAAAAGCCGAGAAAAAGGCGCCCTCCAGGCCTGCCAAGAAAGAGAAGGCTCCTTATGTGACATACGAACAGAAGCAAGACATCTCAAACCGGATCAATAGCCTGCCGGAGAACAAAATGGCCACTGCGCTCAAGATCATCCGGGACAACATGCCAAATCTAAAGGTATGGAAACATGTTAAGAGAATCTCCTTATTTATCTCCAATGAAGCCATCTTAGAATATCAACTAGAATTTATCGAAGTAACTAACCGTCTTAACCTACAGGGCGTCCAGGAAGACGAGCTTGAGCTTGATATCGACGAACTCTCCGATGAGGTTCTCCACAAGCTTCTCCTCTTCGTACGAAAACACGCACCTCGTGCCGATGACTCTCCGGTTCGACCAGCTCCAGCAGCTTCCAGCGCAGCACCAACTCGCAAGAAAAACAAGCCTATGAGTAAGACTGAGCAGGAAGCCAGGATTGCGCAGGTTCAGAGCGGACTCAGCGCCTTCCAAAACCCTGGCGCTACTTCTATTCGTAAGTTTAATTTGAATGGATGGACGCTGGAAATCGCGTGCTCACTTGAAATTCTAGATGATGAGCCAGCTCCAGGCGCAGAGAGCAGTGAAGGGGAGGAGAGTTCAGAGAGTGAGGAGGAGTAGGACCTTTCGCTTCCGATTCATTTACTTTCTCACTTCGACCTTATACCATACCACCCAATCAGCACGACTTTAACTGTACTTTATGTTCCGCGTGGTCGACAGAAAAAGGATGGATGTCCATTAGCGGGAGTTTTCTATTGAGAGAGAAATATTCCCTGTATGGCAAGCGATGAATGACATGAGCAAGACTGGAACTTCCAGCATTAGGAAGATGAAGGGCCTGGAGGGATGGCTGATGAACATACATACCTAGATTGTACAGAAAGGCAGAAGCATTTGGCAGGCAGGAGCTTGCGACTCATACATAAGCTTGCAACTCGAGAAGTAGTGAAAGCCTAGCATAATTAGCTACACATTAATCCCATGCATATGCTATAAATAAAGCACGAATAAATGCCGTACGTGTGTGGTCTATACGGTATGCAGCTAAGTCACTATTCATGTATTTCGATGGTGCCAGCTCATACTATCCGCATCACGTATCCTACGTTAGGTAAACTGCGGGCATAAAACAACATGCTCCGGATTCTAGGGTCTATACAGATCCTCGGACCCTCTTACACTACAGATGATACCTAGACCATCATTATAACTACCTTTATTCAATCTAAAACTCCACCTCCACACCCACCC
>QKZZ01001806.1:0-18429 GCA_003521265.1 Cetradonia linearis
AAATTATGAAATAGGGGCTAGGGCTAGTATAAGCGCTAACTGGTGACCGCATATGAATGATTAATAATCCTGCATCTCACACTTCTTACCAGCGTTTTCTCCATTGAGCGGCACATCGTCTTCGACTGGACATTCTGCGAAGAATTCCATAACTAGTTCTACTTCAGACAAGAGTACACATACTGTAAATGCCTGTAGTGTCACACCTACGAAACTCTCCTCAGTCGCAATTACAGCAGCTTCCCAAGCATTTAAACCTTTGTGTCCATCTCGCTCAACTGTAACAGGGGTTGGGGTACGCGCAGCTTCAGGGTTCTCTCTTCTACTGGCTCGGGAATTTTCTTCTACCGCGAACGTAAACGGAGGGTTGAGCTGGAGAATGTGATAATAGGTCTTTCACTGAACCGGACAATGTAGGAGCTTGGATAAGGTGTGCCTCACTCAACTATGATGATCGCTGATGTAAGGGACATGATGGATGAGAACGACTTTTGAGCCTAGTACTTAATATTTCTAAGGGTATACGAGTAGGAGGTATGCACGAGGCTTGTTCAGGGGAAACCGCACACCCGGTGTTAACATACTATCCATAGCTTGTCGGGATTTTGAGCCTTTCTCACCCGAACTTGGCAAATGGCAGCCCAATCTTCTCTTGAATGTATTCCATAGCTTCAACCACTTTCTCATCTTCATACCTTCGTCCCACGAGCTGCAACGAAACTGGAGCACCTGTATACTTCCCAGGTCCAGACTGCCACAATTTCTGATTATATTCGTCTTTCTCGTTCAAGGGCTTGTAGCTCTCATCGGTTTTGTCGACTGCTGGATCGACCTTCGTGACCGGGAAAACCAAGGCTGGATAGTCTAATATGTTCCACTGGCTTGTGTAGCCCCAATATCTTGCACAGTCAAGAGGAGGTGCGGCACCTGGTCCAACTGGACAGAGTATTACGTCCACCATGCCCTCGGGTTCACCTTTTTCAGATGTACCAGTTGCGGTGGCATTCCATCTCTTTGCATATGCACTCCTGTAAGCTTCCCTACGCATTGTCCAATGCCATATCTCCTCTACGGAGAGCTTCTTAACCGATGGGTTTCCCTTGATAATGAAGTTAGACAACGGTCGCCAAGGTTCGCCGGAGGATTCAATGGCATCAGTTTCTTCTTTGGCACCATCGCAGAAGTACAGACTGGATACGATCTTCCCTAAGATATTGATGAGGTTTGGCCCAATGAAGGATCATCTTTGGACACTCACATGCTTCATCATGATCGTATGGATCCCAATCAACAACCTCAACACCCTCGATTTCCTTGAGTTTGTTCACCACCTCCCGCAATGCTCGAACGACTGGTGGGTGCGGCCTGACAATTCTGTCATCCCAGAGGACCGCGACTTTGAGCTTCTTCCTGTCAGACATGACTGAAAGGTGGTTTTCTTGATCTCTCCATGGCATTGGTATCAACGAAGGTTCATTAAGCCAAGGTTTTGCCGCAATGACCGTCTTCATGAACAACTTGAGGCCCTCAAGTGACGTGCTTAGAGGGCCCAAAACTGGGACCACCTGCTCTTGACCGAACATCGTGGCTGACAACCCTTCCAAAGGTATTCTATAACTTGATGGCCGTAGACCATATACACCACAATTGGCAGCAGGACTTCGAATACTCCCGCCGATGTCTGTGCCAAGGCCTAGACAGCTCCCTCGCATGCCAATCAAAGCTCCTTCGCCACCCGAGCTACCCCCAGAGGTAAGCTGGCAGTTGAACGGGTTTGTCGTGGCTCCATAGAGATTATTTGAGGTCTCCAGATGCATCAAAGTCTGGGGCTGGGTAGTGCGAGCATAGAACACGCAGCCTGCATTCAACAAGATCTTCAAGACATGTGCATCGTCTTCCCCCTTCTGATCCCACCAACTGATGAACCCTGCATTGAGTCCCAGATCCTTCATGCCAATATGCTCTTTCACACTGATGGGAAGGCCGTGTAGAGGCCCAATTGGCTTTCCATGCGTTGCGTAGTATTCGTCAAGAAATTTCGCTCTGGCCTTCGCTTTCTCTGGAAGAAGCTCTGTTATACAATTGGTGAGAGCTTGAGCAAGTCCAGCTCGACGGAGGAATGCATTGGCTACCACGGTGCTGGTGTACTTGCCGGTAGCAAGGGAGGCAACGAGCTCATCAGGTGGAAGTTGGGTGATCACCACCTCCTCAGTGGTGAGAAGATATTTTGGTATGTCGGTCCGGTCAACAGGCAGCTGGGTAGGAACCTGAGGGATAGGCGGCTCGACTCGCCGAATGCTAGCATTTCGGTAGTCCTGAGCTGTCTTTGCAACCTCTTGCCAGCTTTGTTTGCTCATGGTGGCTGCGGTCGGCTCTGACTGTCCAGCGTTGTACATAAGTGTGGCAGGTATGCCGAGCTGCTTTCGCTTTTGGCCCTTCTCTCCATTCCATATTAGGCAACTGACCGCGGGTTTTGTCAATCCAATGCTTCAAATGGGATCGCTTTAAGCAAAACAAACTGTTGTCCTAATATTGCTGTGCTTCTGTCCTTACAAACCCCTCCTTGTTCCGTTTTTTACCCCGCCAGCTCCGCAGAGTTGACGTCGCAGTTTTGTTTCCTTCAGTTCGTTAATGTTACCGGTCTGCTCTCTCTCATTCAGTTATATGTCTATCTTTCATCTCTTTGTTTCATTTGTATTTTAAGTGTAGCCCAGGCAACGAGCGAAATTGATAGAGATCGTGAATTGACAATACAATAAACACACTCTTGGTTCCCTGATCATCAAAACTTTGGGCATACCGAGCAAGATCAATGGGAAATTGGAAAATTGAGTTGACAACAGTGCCATTGCTAAACATCTATACGTCTTAAACATGGCTGCAGCTCTTGGCCGACTGCCATTTGCACTCAAAACAGTCCGGTCGTCTGCCCCCACCATAACATACAGGTATCTATCTACGAGCCATTACCTGCGAAACTCGTCAACCCTCGAGAATCCACCAAAAAGAAACCAGCCTCAAAAGCCCAGCCTCGAGCCACCCCTTCCTCCATCGCAAGAAGCCCAGAATCTAAGGACCAAGGAAGCTTCAGGTATCTTCCTCGGAGCCACCAAGCGACTGCCCGAGTTCAGTCTTACACACAAAGTCGTTCTTGTATCTGGGGCTGCGCGAGGTCTCGGTCTAACCCAAGCGGAGGCATTGCTTGAAGCTGGCGCAATGGTCTACGCTCTTGATCGGTTACCTGAACCCTCGCCAGATTTTTACCGTGTCCAAAAGAGAGCAGCTGAAGAATTAGGGACAACCTTCTGCTACCGACAAATTGATGTACGAGACAACGAAGGTCTGAACAAAGTCATTGAACAGATTGGAGATACGCAAGGCCGGATGGATGGCTTGATCGCCGCAGCCGGGATTCAACAGGAGGAGTCAGCATTGAACTACACGGCGAAAGATGCGAATATGATGTTCGAAGTTAACATCACAGGAGTTTTCATGACTGCGCAAGCTGTGGCGAAACAGATGATAAGATTTGGCAATGGTGGAAGTATAGCAATGATTGCTTCAATGAGCGCACATATTGCCAATCGAGTACGCTTTACCAGTTCTACCACAAGACCGCGCTCTTACTGACATGATTTAGGGTCTCATCTGCCCCGCCTATAACGCTTCAAAAGCCGGAGTCGTCCAACTGGCCAAGAATCTGGCCTCAGAATGGGGCCAATACGGCATCCGAGTTAACACCATATCCCCTGGCTACATCGTCACCGCCATGGTCGAAGAGCTCTTCAAGCGGTACCCCGAACGGCGAGTCGACTGGCCCGCGCAGAACATGCTCGGCAAGCTTAGCAAACCGGAAGACTTCAGAGGCGCCGCTGTCTTCCTCCTCAGTCCGGCGAGTGCGTACATGACCGGGGCGGACTTGCGTATTGATGGTGGTCATGCAAGCTGGTAACAGTAATATGTTCCAATAGTTTGCTATACCCCACTCATCCATACAACCTTGAATCCTCTGCCGTGACTTTTCCTACCCTTACGTCTCCCACAATCCCCTTCGGCCCTAAAGCTTTTACTACACCCTTCGCTAGCCCCAAGCTTTTCTCAATCTGCTCTTCTGCCATCTTCTTGTCGTCCCTCATCCCAATGACCTGCCGAATCGTAGACACATCCAGGAACTTCTTTCCTCCATCTCCTCTGCCTGTCTTAGCAAATTCTGCCTCCGCCTCCTGTTGCAACCTCTCGCGGGCCCTGAGCATCAACAGCGCAGGATTTTGGGAGGGATCGGGAAATATATGCTGGTTATTGGAGGCTTTGGAGCCGGTAGAGGAAGCTGAGGGGTTAGTGGAGAAGGTTGAGCTATTAGACAGAGTGCTTGAGGGCTGGACGGGGCCTAGGGAGCGGAGGGAGGCGACGAAATCTGGCACGGATGCGTCTAGGGAAATAGCTAACAGATGCGTTAGTCCAATATATATGCAATGAAATAGAGAGGTAAATCATGCATACATTCGTCCTTCGTAGCACTGGCTTGGGATTGGCGATGTACTGTAGGACCCGGAGCTGCGGATTGGCCTGCCCAGGGAGGCAGTGCTGGAGGCGCATTGGATGTTGGTAGTGGAGGTACACGCTGGGGATATTGCCGTCTCGCAGCGCCGGCAGCACTTTTAGCTGCTTTAGAGGTCGATGAGCCCATTATGACGAGAAGTGATCTTCCTGAGACGGCTGAAGTAACAGATATTGATTTAGGAGTCGCTGCGTCAATTCGAACTCCGCGGGTCTTGGCACGCATTCTGCTCATTATGTACTTTCGTGGAGCCATTCCAGGCTTAGGATTCAGCACTTTGGTCACTTTGATATTTACATGCCTAGACCTGAGCCTAAATACATACTAAATCAGAGCAGCGATGAAAGATATTCGGTGAACCTTTGAGGATTCGTCGGGCGTATGACTGGGCAATAATCTCGTCAAAAAGGCCAAATACCAAGACTTGAAGTATGATATCTGGATTCCATGGGCTCAATCCCCAGCGATAACATACCAAAGTTAAACGAGACTGACCGAATAATCCCGCTTCGATCAACTCGCAGTGATATGACTTATTCCGGGTTATCAGGCAGCAGGAGGCTGAGTCACGTGGAGAGATAAGTTATTGTTACGAATCATGGAGCAGCAGGTGGATAAGGATAATCTGGGTCTCATACCCAAAGTGAAAGGTGAAGCGGTAGCTCTGTGGGGACATATTACTCCATGGATGATGATACCGTGCAGCTGAGAGGACGCCCAATTATGCTGGCGGATGGCAATCAACGACCCCCAGAAACCGAGCTAGGACAACCGCAAGGAAGACGTACACCGCCGATCAATGTGAAGATGCAGGCGCTCTGGGCGCAGCAGCTGAGGATTAGTAGACGTGGGGTTGGCTCTCCTCTCGAATATAAAATTGGGATATATTCAATATGCGTAGTCACCTTTACTACATCTTTGCAAAATATGTTGAATAATGGCAAGTGAACAGATTGCAAGTCAATTGGAAGGGGGCTTAGTCTCCTCCTCCACTGCTGAATCTACGTTAGAAGATCAATCGGTTGCAACTTCTGAGCCAGCTCTCTTTGCACGCTGTTCGCCTCGCCGCTCAAATCTTAAATGATCGAGTCTAAAATCTGCTAGTTCCAACTATCCCAGAAGTTCCACACCCTCTGAAGAAAATTGCGATATCATGGATTCCGAGCAAAAAGCAGAGGGGTGGTCCTATGAGACCCACAAGAGTACGAAGACGTAAGCTGGTGGCTGTCATGGGGCGTCCTAAAAACAATATTAGTGAAGGACTTCCCAAAAGGTTTCCCAAGACTCTTGATCTTCTTAGATCGAAAGTTGGCTCCGTTTTCTCTCGACTCCTTTTGAATAAGCAAGATTATATCAAAACAATGGAAGTAGAATTACATTCCATGGACAGAATAGATAGGGCCAATGGCAATGAAAATTATCTCAGGTCTCGTACTCTTGATGTTGAACGGGAGAACATACCCGTCGAATTGGGAGAGAAGCGGCCAGAATTGCTGAGATGTTGGAGGAGAAAGACCTTGATTACGGTAAGAAGACCAGAATCTAGAACATAATCATTCTCCGCTCTTTTGAAGATCAAAGACATGAATTAGAGTGCTCTCAACGACTCTTGGTAGTGCTTGAAGCTGAATATCTGACAGCCAATTTGCTTTTGAAAGCTGGAGAACTTAGAGCGTTGGACCGGCCATCTCACCTGGATTACTGTAGCGTCTTAAACTACATGGAGAATGATGCCGGCCAAAGAGGAGAGTAATTTCATTTATGAGAAAGCAGATCTCATCACCTTAGGACCTGGGGGAGAGCCTACTTGGCTTAATGATCGCATTCCATAGATCTTGCACATCTGTAGGAGCAGAATGTTGACTGTCTGTCTGATCACGATTGTCAACATCCCTGTCTCTATAGCCGTGGTTCTGATCCCTACATTATTATTCGGTGCAGTGATGTCTATTTCCACAAGGGCCAAACGTCATGAACTCCTGGCTGCATCTGCTGGGTAAGTACAACCCTTTCAGACCGCGTTCCTGGGTCTGTCTATATCTTGTCAAGCACAACAATGGCTGAGCTCAACTCACCGGTTGTTGCGCGGTTTTGGTAGTCTTCCTGGGCAATGTCAACATGGGGCCAATGCTCCTGCTCCTAATATGCTGGATATTTGTACCAAGCACGGTGAAAGTGGTGAGACCATTAAAGCATCAGTCTCAGCCATGGATTCATTTTAAGGGAGCAACAACGGTGATAAAGCAGAGGAGGTCGTGAAGGAATTTTTTGGCGTTTCCAACCACGAGTTACTGGAGAAGCATGATGTGAGAGAAATTATTGTGTGTTTGGATGACAGTCGCAAGAGATGGAATTTTGTTTTCAAATACCTTAACGAGACACGAAGAAACTAGCCTATATAAACTTAAAAATGTCGTTATTGATCAGTAGAGGAGTGCCGGTACTTCTGATCAAGCCTGTCCTATGCTCTCCACCCTTTTCCATCCCATTCTGACATTGTTGAGCCCCACAGCCACCACACCAACACTAAGAACATCCAGCATGAGCGCCTTTTTTCTCAGCTTGATAGCTTCTGCTTGAGACATCTCGCCCTCCTCAGCAAATCTGTGGCGGGCATGATGGGCCTTCGTGGATTGGTAGACATTGTTTCCAGCCGCGATGGTGGTGATACACGCTAGCCCCATGTAAAGGAGTTTCTTCTTGCGTATTTTCTCCTGCTTCCGACGGTCTTCGTCTGAGGATGAGGAGGTATCGCTGTCACTCTCACTATCATAGTCGCAGGCATCGCTCCGCCCGAGACCTGCTCGGTGGGAATAATCGTCGTGACCGTCATTGACGGGGATTAAGTTGAGGTCTCTGCGATCTGGCCTGTGTCGACGGATGATGCAGCGCTTAAGGGAGTCTTCATCAGAGTAGACTCTGTCATGTTGAACTGGAGAGGCTAGAACGAAAGCTAAGAAGTGCAAATAGTGGGCTTCAGCATACCTTCATCATCAAACCTAACTTGATGCTTTACAGGGCTCGCAGAGCTATCGGAACGACTATGCGTACCAGGAACTGAGGGAGCATATACGATTGCAGGGCGTGGCGATAAGGAGTGGATATCCCGAGGGCTTCGTCGCCGCTGGACGTAAATCTCCTCCCGAGTGGTGCAAGGATAGAGTTCACGATTTCGGTCCTTCGAGCGAGGAGAGCTGTCGACGAAGGATTGCGCTACTGCTATTGTAATCGTTAGACACATTTGAGAGGACTGAAGATGGGTTGGGGGCTTACTGGTCTCGTTGAAATCCGGCATCTTAGAGCCTCGAATGTGAGAGAAAGAATTTGCAGAGCAGACAGCAAAAGGCTTATACTGGAATGGAAACGCTCAATTAAGAAAAGAGACGCATAAAGAAGTCGCAATGAGTATATAACAGTGTTGGAAAGGCGGGGAGAGGGGTTTTCGCTGAGACGCTGAGGCTATGTATATCAGCCGCTTTGCTGTGCAACATGTTCGCCTCATGGGTGATCTTTCCTACACGTGAAACCTTGATAGCCTTGATGTTCATGGAGCTTGATAGGTATAGGATCGAAGGATTAGTCCCATTTTGGAAGGTAGGACTTTTGTTGGTTCACAGGTGCGGCTCCTGCAATGTGAAACATGTCGCTACATCCTTCGAAGCGTGCGTTTCAGGAAGATGTTTAAAGTCATGTCAAAACACAACAGGAACGGAAGACGTTGGAAATGGCGGGGATTGTCGCAGAGACCGGTTACGTTCCGCAATTGAAAAATCGATTGTTGTGGACAAGTCAATCGGAGAATAGCGTGGTAAAGAAGCTGCTGCCTAAGTACCATAGGATTAACTTCATCACATCACCAAATCACAAGCGTCCTAGCATACTTGGGACTCTGCAGTCTGCAATCATAGACTTAGAAATGGCGAGACCGCATGTTCGCTAGGCAGCAACTTGAGGTAAGTGGAACGGACACCGCACACGCTTTACCCAACCTCAAACAATTGCACCAACAGGATGTCGTCGCTTCAAGCCAAAGATGTATCAGGCTCAGATTTGGATAAGAAAATGTTGCGACCCTCGGCAGAAATCAAACCAAAGCTGGCACAACGTAGCTTGTTTTAATCCCCAGCTTTCCATCGACGACTGCTCAACATTACCAAGACTGCTGAGCCGAGTTTCATGATAGGCAAGATGTGCTCACAGCGCTGAAAAAGCGCTTCAAGAACAACAAATCAAAGCCAGAACACGATTCAGAATGTAGGTACATGCTTTGTTCCTTGACAAATTGCACAAGAACTTAACATTGACAGTGGTTTTTCTCTAGTGCTATTGTCACCACAAGTATGCAGGCGAATGTCCTGTGGTTGGAAGCAGCTGATCTGATCTGGGGCCCCCAATGGTGCTCCTCTCTATCGCCGTCTGTTATAGTGAAGTGTTAAACTGCCTACAAGGCAGAAGCTGGTCTACGAGGCGCTTGCTCGAAGAGCCCCCTTTCAGCTGGGCCGGATAATTTGCATAATTAGTTGAAAGGGAAGTCTGTCAACGAAATATTGCTGTCAAGGACATTTTCAGAAAGTGGGAGCTGTTTCCCATCTGTGTTCGTTGGTAGAGAGGTCCCACGAAGAAGAATTCGATATAATGTAAACCGAGAAAAGGTGTCTTAAGGGCTCTTAGCTGATAGAGATCAGTAGCACAGCGTCCATACCTTCATCTGAGCCCTTCTTCCGGGTTACGCACTTTCACTTATTCCATAATGAGACACATCTTTTGCGTAGTATACAATGTCAAGCAGAAAGAGCTCTAGATCCCTATACTTTGAAAGCTTTGTTATCCGAGCTGTCGCTCACCGCAAACCTGCCAACCTACGTTCTTGGACCTCTCGTAATGCCCTGCTCCCACTTAAAAAAGTGACCAAGCCGATACCAATTGCCCCTGGAAGCGTTTGAAACAAGTTCCACGAAGTATAGTACATAAAGAATGTGCCCTCCATTGCGACGATTGAAAGGAAGAATAGTGCGTGGGGAATTGGAGAGGTGCCAAATGCTTTCGAAGCGTGATTGAGATTCGCACCAAGGGAGAGCCACGTAACCAATAGCGCAGGCAGTGCCACAAGCACAGCTGCTACAAACACCAATGTGATGATCTTTGGCGGGCTTGTGGGATCGGGTTTGAAGGTGTGGTGGATTTCAGGGAGCTTTCCATAGCGCATCGGCTTTTCCTGTGGTGGTTGCGGAGAGGTCGGGTCCAGCTTAATGGACAGGTCGAAGGCCTTGCCCTTATAAGGCTTCGAGGAACCAAAGGAGGCAATGATCAGAGAGGCTTCCAAGGATTCTGAGGAGGCCAACAACTGCGTTGGAATGTCCTTTTGGCTCTGAAGAACGTCAGCGCACGAACCCTAGGTTTGACAATTGGTACCGACGAGATCTATCTTTCCCTTGCCATTTTCTTTCACTTGAAAGGCAAAAGACGTTTCTAAGTCGCTCTTCGTTGATTTGAGATTGAGGAATGCCTGGTGCGGACGTTTCGACTTGTTATTCTCTTTCGTTGTGAGTAAGATCTTAAGGTTGTCAGAGGCCCCTAGTGGGACAGATTTCGAGAGAGGTTTGCTTTCTGTTATCCTGAATAATATCATATTTAGCACGAAGACCTTGCTGTCTACCCAGACGAATCATACTTCTCTTTCAGTCCACCTCCTACGCCAGCCCCTTTGCCTTGTATCGAGATCGTAGCATCATCAAAGCCCCAGGAAGAAGCTGCTAAACCTAACCTCCCGGCACATAACAGCAGAACGCAGGGTGTCAATCGAGGTCGCATCTTGTATTGTTGTAACGTTCATGGCGCTTCGGTCGCCAAGTGTCAACTTTGGCGGCTTCGGGTTTATGATTCTCCGTGCCTACCAATATTGTCGATCAGTCGAAAGCGTTATCTCACGCTTTTTGATAATATTTCTACCTTAGCTTGTCGAGCTGACGGTCTGAATAAGGGCGGAAACTTCCCCCTTACTGGAGCTATGGTACAGGGAAGTGTGCAAGAATGCGAAGCAAACTTCTACCAGGTGAAAGTCAATTGAATATGGCTAGCCTCGAAATTGCCTTTCTTTACTTCACCACAACTTGGTCACTACCACAAGTGCACCTTCTCCAACCGAAACACAATCAAAGAGGCTCTTCGCATGCTGCCAGCCTCCCAGGACCTGCCTAGCTCATTATCCAGTAATAAAGTCACCTTGAAGGAGCTCCGGATTCTACAAGCGCAAATTGGCCTCGAATCGCATCAAGTCTAAGGCAAGCGGTGGTACAAGTGATTGGAGGGTACTACCGCCCAATCTGTACACAACACATATAGCACTGGCTGATTGTCACGTTTCTCAATATAGAGGGGAGATGCTATTAATTCCCAACTAGTAGCAACCTACAATCATGAGCTCTGTCCTAAAATCCCACCGAGTGAGCAAGCCTGCCAGCAAGAGACCAAAGAGGAAGGACAATAGCGAAGGCTTTGAGAGGCTTCAGAAGGTTCTTGACTCCCTCAATGCAGACCGCGAAGCAAAGATAGGGGCATCTACGTCTACGTCAGCAGAGCTCGAGCAGAACGATGTTGGTCCCGCCCAAGAAACCCGACCTCAAGTGGCTACTAGCAGCTCCAGACGTGGTTCGACCTTGATAGCCAATAGAGAGACTCCTGCTTCAACTTACTCCCAAGAGACGTCTGGGCTAACAAGCCTTGGAGCACAAAAATTATCACGAGGCCTCGAAGGTTCCAACAACGATGACAGGGTGAATATTTGTGGATTTACCAGGCTCACAGGTTCGTTAAATAGGCAGCATGTACTTCTTCTGCTACACAAATTTTACTGATCAAAAGCAGAGCAACAAAAAATGGAAGCCATTGCCGCTTGTAAAGCCGCGACTTCGATACTCATAGAGATAGCAAACGGAGACTCGAACAACGCCTACGTCACTCCATATTCTGGTGGTGGTGGTTATACGTATGGTTTAATACCCTCCAGCACACATACCTACTCTTCTCCATACACCAACCCTACTTCGAACGCACGTGTAACGCCATCACTCGGCCCTTCCACGAACCATATAGAAAAAAGCTCTACTGATCAGGGATGTCAGCCATCTGCAATACCCAATAGTAGCACTGATATGTCCGTGAAAAAGCGTAAATCTCAGGGTTTCCCGGTTGACATTTGTAATTCCGCGGACGGTGAACGCCCAACAAAGCGTAAAATGTGCAATTCAAGTGGACAATATCTCAAAGCCCGCAAAGACCTAGACGAGGGTATTCGGGCTGATGGCGGTAAATACCGTCCCAAAAGAACTGCCGAAGCGTCAAAGCAGACTTCAGATGATGGCGCTGATGAGCTGAAGCGATCACCAGATGAGAATGAGAAGGCCTACCCAACCACGCTAGTGGACATCGATAGCTTTTTGACACAAGCGAAGGGCAGGTTTCCAGGACCTGATTCGGATGATTCAGACAAAGATGACGACCATGCCGATAAGAAGTCTGCCGAAAAGCAGTCGCACAACGGAGAATCCACGATTTCGCCGCCACCATCGCCACGCTTTACAATCGGCGAGACCAAACGTATACCCACGGGCTACTTGTCTCAAGAGGACCATGACATTTTGGCAATTGTCGATCGGATCTTTTGTGACCTCATGACTCCCCAGAATTTCCCATGCGTCCTTCCTCAAGAAAATCCTCATATGAGTTTCAAGGGTTCTCCAGAAGCACAGCGGCTTGCTACTGAGCTAAGACGTCAGGTCACTGTGTTGAACCCACAAAAGAATCTCATCGTATCCAAAGACTTGGGACTTGCAATGTCCATGTTCTACAACCATCTCTCGAATCGTGCTTTCAGTTGCGCCAAAAGAACTATCCCGTCGCCACAGGTACATTTGCCGACCGACGTGGTAAATACATTATATCAATACAGGGTACCCCTTGTCAACCACCAACCGTTGCCTGCACACGTCTATCAGCACGTGCTACCGCCTCCTAAGTTTCAGCAGGCAGTATTGCCATCGCAGCCAGCGTCTTTTCTTCCGCGCGGCAATATCATAATGCCATCGCCACTTCCTGGGAAGGAGGAGCTCAAAATCCAAACTTACGGGTTTCCGCCTTCACCGGACTCCCACCCTCGACCGAAGAAGACCCTCGACCGAAGAAGAAGCATAGTAAGTCATCGATATATTACAGCAATTACGGATAGAAAGCATAGCAACGAGCGCAATAGAACGCATGAGAATGGTACGCGGCTTTAAATACCCACTACATACGAGGGAAAAGTTCTTGGATCTTCAAGCCCTTGATAAGTTTCTACAGAAGCTTCCATGTAACGCTCTGGTTGAGTGTCATGCTTACTAGACATGTTAGATAGGTAAGCCAGATAGAGATGCACGCATGAAATAATTACGGTAATTGTTCAACCAGCTTTTCCCTATCGCGGCTCTACTGAAAATCCATTCTAGAGCTAGGTAATCTTAGGCTCTCAGCGTTACGACTTACCTTCCCATTGTTCTGTCCTATCGTCCCATGAGCTTTCTCATACACCTCTTAGTCCTCAATCATAAATCCATCAACGTAGTACAGAAAGAAGTGAAATCCAGGGGCTAAGCAGGATTGCTGGGAACCGGGAACAAGAAGTTTCATGTATGTTTAGTAATGACAGACTTTGCAATACCCAACGGCCGATGCCCCAGCAAACTTGCATAGACGACATTAATTATGCATCCCAGATCATTGCAAGCATATTATCAGCCGACCAGTTACCGTGCACAGCAGATTACAACAGCAAAACAAATCCCCAAGGTGCAAAAGTCCGTGGCCCTCTCTGTCACAATTGCCAGCCTATTTACCATAGCTCACCGTCCTCCCCAACGGGCTTCTAATTCTTGACGCCCATTGCAGACTCTTCCTCCTCGCTTCCAAGAGCCGTCGACGAACGGCTTCATCGGGCTGGTCCTCGACCTCTCCACTGACTGGAAATAAGCCTCCACTCTGCTTAGGAGGACAGGTGCACTGCACCAATTCATTTCCCTTGCTGAGATAGTAGGGAGTCGTTGGAGATCCCCACGCGGACCCATCATTGTCAACATCTGCGAAAGTTACACGAGGAGTTGAAGGCGCTAAAGCACGATGTTCTTCTTGTGCTATTGACTGTTCTAGAACTTGTTGTGGCTCGATGATGAAAGCCTCACGCCGTGAGGCAGGCGTATTAAATGTGAGGAACTCCGTCGTAGGAGATACTGTAGGCTTTACGGGAGTTGCGTTATTCGCTGGGACGAGGCTGCCGTTCAAGTAGGCTAGTGCTCGAGGCTCCATCGATTTGCGACGACGGCTGCCACCTCGTGGCACGAGGGATGTGTCGATGGCATAGTCGGTTTCGTCGAGCCATTTGTCTTCGCGCTCGCAACTGTTCGATACAATCAGTATGGATTTTCAATATACTTGTTGACCAGCTGACTCACTCTAAGACCCATCCAACACCGACGCACAAAACTATTCCATTGCTAGCACGAACCTTCTCCAAGGTCCGTTTACCGCCATCTTTGTAAACTACATGGGTGATTCCGACCTTACTCGACGATATTTCTGGAGACGCTACCTGCGGAGAAGCACTGTCATTAGGCGGATTGGCTACGCTAGCGCGTGGGTTCCACGACCATTGCTTAACGCAACGCGCTCCCATCTGAGTCAAGAGGTCGACGAAGATACCGCTTGCGTCTGCCCCTTCACTTGTATGGACATCGACGTGGACCACTGCTCCCTTGAGAACGTCGGGGACAACACCTTTGCGGACAGTGCGTCCAGGCGTTTCCGCGTCCAACTTCACAGAGCTACTTGGTGTTTGTGGCACAGCAGTTGCCTTTAGTGCTGGTGTGGCTGGTTGTTCAATGGGCAGGTCTTCATTCTCGGTGTTCTCGGATACATTCCAAGAATTCATAACAGCCAACGGACCACCGAATGACCGGCTTCGTTGTCGAGGCACTCTCAGGGGGGACTCATCCTCAGAAGCTCGCAGTGGTACTTTCGAGACCGTATGAACTTCACGCGGCTGCTGTGCGATCGCTCTTGCTGGCGTAAAGACTTTGGCAGGCGTACAAGTTAAAGTGGGATCTTGCGCATCTTGCTCTGCCCGAATAAGTTCTGGGACAGTCGGTGCCTCATTTTCATCGCCATATTCTTCTGATGCCTGCGAGTCGTGGCTGATTTTGAAAGTGGCAAGATCATTGGTCTGCTCTGCTACCACTTGATCAGTCGGCTGGTCTAATTGACCATGAAGGACCGCCATTTCATCATCAAAGAAGGACGATTTAGCTGGAGTCGTGGCTGGTATCTCGGACAAGGTCTGATCATCAGAACGTAATTTATCAATACCTCCAAGTGAGAACACTCCACGGGCCTGGCGAGACTGCTGGGTCGCAACCTGTTTGTTGGGGCTAGAAGCACTCCACGAGCTCAGTTTATCTGCCAAAGGTGTGAACGAAATGTTGACATGCGAAGGTTCTCTAGGATCTGGCATGATTGTTGGAGTTCTGGACTCTTTGATAGAAGCTCCGAATCTTCTCATAGGAGTATGTTCGAATTCTTTCCAGGGAGACGCGAGTTCATCCTCGGAGATTTCAGACTCTATAGAGACTCGTCTACACGCCGAAGCTCCAATCGAGAAGGTCGGAACCCTGAACAGCGAGGACTCTGCTTGGGCTGTTTCCCCTGTAATGTATCCGTCACGCACAATGGAATCCGGAAAACCGTCTGCGAAATTGATATCGAAGGATGCTGGCTCGTCGATTGAAGGTTGCTCCAACGCTCTATCCTCAACACTTTCTTTCTGCTTCTGGGAGCTTCCAGAGGAGTGTGATAGACCATGATCAGTAACGGATGGAGCATCGTCCCCGTCTTCATTGGTGATCGAAGGCATTTTGTGATTCTGCTCTGGAGACTCGACGCTTGGTTCAGATACGCCTGACACACTATTAGCCCATAGAGGTATTGGTTCTACATAGGCTTTTTTAGGCGAACTCATTGGTCTTCGTGCAGGTGATTGGAGCAACGACGCTTTGAATGGAGACTGCAATAAACATAGTACAGGCTTAACAGAAGTTTCAAGGATTCCTCTCTTTGGAGACTCTTGGAGCAAAGATGTCTTCATCGGAGTGTACGAAGACAGAAGCACTGGCTGGGCAATGCTATCCCCAAGATTTGCTTTCTTTGGAGGACTTTTCAAAGCATCCTTGAAAGGTGACGCTGGAGGTCGTCGAGCCGGGCCTGCAAAGATGCTCGAGGACGTTGCCTTTGCAGGTGAAAATGGCGCATTCTGCTGGTTAAGATTCAGCTTCGAGACGCTGCCAAAGTCTTTAATCGGACTCATTGGCCGCCTAGCTGGAGATCTGCTTAGAGCTCTGATAGGAGTTCTTTCGCCAGCGAGCTCGTCCTCTGAACTCAGTGGATCAGACTTGGCAACTTGGTTGATCTTTTTCGGTGAAAGAGGCGCGTTCTGGCTCTTTTCGTTGTCTTGGGTGACTGGCTCTTCCTGGACAGCCTTCCTACCACGAGTAGACCCACGAGTTGCGGCAGCCTTACGGACAGGCTTGGCCTTCATGCCTGTAGCCTTCATTGCAGACTTATTGGATGCTATGTTTTCGATAGGTATGTTTTCCTTGTCTGGCTCCTGGAATTTGACCTTCTTCTTGATTGCCGCTGTTGTAGCTTTGGGTCCTGTGGCAGCGGAGGGCTTTGAGGTAGTTGCTGCTGCACGTCCACGGGTCGTCTTCTTTACTGGCTCTGGTTTCTTCTCTTCTTCCTGCTCTGTAGCTTCCGGCGACGCAGAGATCGGGTCCGCTTCCTTCTTGGGACGACCTCTCGTAATTTTGGGTGGAGCAGCCTTGGGCTCCTCAATAGCGGCTGCTCTGGGCTGTCGACCTCTTGTCTTCGGGGGTTCTGGTACCTGTGGTTCCTCTTTCTCAACTGCGGCAGCCTTCTTCTGCCGCCCTTTTGTCGTCAGATGCTCTGCCTTTGGCTGCTCGACAGTGACCACTCCTTCAACAGCCGTTGGTTCTTCAATAGTCTCACTTTCTTCCTCATCGGCTCTAGTCTTGCGTTTGCTTGCTTTTGCTGGCGCCGCGACCTTTGGGAGTTTGTCTCCAACAGCTTTCGAGCTCTTTCCCTTAGGCTGCTCGATAGCCATCGGCTCTTCTACCATGTCGACGTCTTCGTTATCGGGCTTGGTCTTGCGTTTGCTTGCCCTAGCTGGCACGACCGCTTTTTTCTTCTCAGCCGCTACCTTTGCGGAAGTGGTCGTGATCTTCGTTGTTTTGGGTTGTCCCTCTACTTCGTCAATAGCTTTGGCGCGGGCCCGCGTCGCACGCTTGGGATGGGAGTCGGGCATCTCGGCAGTCTTCTTGCGTTTAGTAGTTGTCGCAACCATGAGTGCAGGATTGTGAAATTGGAAATAGAATTCAAAGACGAGCGGAATGTTTGTTGATTTGGAAACTCGATTGGAGAGAGAAATCAATGTTATTGTTTTCGTTGAGACTTTCCCCACCAGATCCCCATAGCAACGGCTAGCGTGTTGTGACGGAAAGAGCCTATCAATTCCAAATTCGCACCCTGAGTATCAACCTCTTATAAGACAATGAGCCAACCTCAAGATGTGGAGGTGTTGAAATCCACGTATTATAGAAGTATTGCTTGTGAATATGTCCGACTTCAAGAATATTTCAGCTTTCACGCTTTCCTCCACGCTTGACATTTTACCAAAATACGAGGCCTGAGTCCTCACCCATGGTGTCATTGGACTCAAGGATGGCACCTGTTCCTTAAATTTAAGGGCGGCTAAGTAGGTTATTAAGTAAGTTTTGACACTGTTCAGACAATGGTCCCTCGTCCGTGCTACTCATAGCAATTGTCGCATTCGGTATATCCCGAGAAACACTTCGAATCAACTTTTCTAGTGGTTCCAATGAATTTTTGCTGGTTTGTCCCTTCCACCAGCTAATAGTTGGGTAGACTCGAAAGTGTATCTTCCTCAGTCCATTTGGCAGACGTGCAATGAGTGCTATCCAACAGTCCACATTAGAAAGAGTGCAAACACCGATTTCGACAGAGTCAAGTTGAGATAAATAATATTCAGGCATGCGATCCAGGAAGGCCATAAGGTTGGCGACTTGGTTGAACCGGAAAGGTTTCTTTAGGAAGATCTCATCGTACTCCACTTTCATAGAAGAAGACACCAAGCGCAGGTTTTCGATCTTGCTTTTGGCGAAGATTTTACGACCAAAGCCAAAGTAGTATGCTGAAAGATTGAATACCTGGCCCCGACTGAATTCATACTCCCAAAGGCCATTAGAGCTGAGAGTGTCTCGGCAGTGAAGCATCGCTTGCCAGATCAGTTGGCGTATCTCGAGTGGAAGGTAGCTCAACGTTCCTAGCGATGGGTTTCTGTCCCTCGCTACGGCAAACCAAGCCCATCTCTTCTTGGTGCGTTGAATAATGGCATCGGTGATGTAACGTTTGATGCTATGTTGATCAAATGGCAAAGTCCCGACGAAAATGGTATCTCTTGAGGCAAGCTCATTGTGTTGTTCGAGGCGCATGTCTTCTACACTGCAGCCCGGTGCATATTCTCGTTCAAGTGAGATAAATAAGCAGTGGGGAAGTAAGAATGACGTGCGCAAATCTGTACTGGCAATGAAGAAACGCTTTATTTATGTTCACTTTGGCTTTGTGAATCTAGTGGCTTATATCAAAGCTACAGTCATTGCATTTTGTGGGGGCAGGCAACAATCAGGTTGACTTTGGTGGGGCAGGGCCTTGGGCCACCTTGTGCCAAAACAAGCCTAGTGCAAGGATCTGTT
>QKZZ01001807.1:0-12438 GCA_003521265.1 Cetradonia linearis
TAACCCAATACCGCCTCCTAGTCGGCGAGCCAGTACGCGCATCAAAATACCACAAAACCATCGAGATTTTGCAGAGATTGAATAGGATCCACCCTTCCGTTCTTCCTCCAACGGTATCACAAGCAATGGAGACGTATAAACGCGAAGTCGATCCCCACGCGGTGCAGAAACGGCCTCAGCGTATAGATGATGCCGGGAGAGCGTGTGGTGTGGGAAGGAGGAAGAGCAGTTCGGCGAAGGTTTTTTTGGTGCAGGGAGAGGGGGAGGTGCTAGTGAATGGAAAGAAGATTAATAATGTGTTTGGACGGATACATGATCGTGAGAGCGCGCTGTGGGCGCTTAAGGTAACGGGGAGGCTGGATAAGTACAACGTTTGGGCGTTGGTGAGTGGAGGGGGAGTTACGGGGCAGGCGGAGGCGATCACTTTGGGGGCGGCGAAGGCGTTGATGGTCTTTGAGCCGGCGTTGAAACCGGCTTTGAGGAGAGGTGAGTTATTTCGTGATCTTGTTTAGATGGTTGGGTGATGGCGGCTAATGGTGTTTTGTACAGCTGGGTGTGTTACGAGGGATCCGAGACGGGTCGAGAGAAAGAAGCCGGGACATGTGAAGGCGAGGAAGATGCCTACTTGGACTAAGAGATAGACGTAGCTGTTATGGATTGTATACGTATGTACATCTAAGTAAAAGGGATTGAGCAGCATTCTCATGACATAGTTGGTGAGCTGTGCGGGCTTTTTTTTTTAAAGCATCCGTATTGTTGGCTCAACCGCTTTGCTGGTAATGCTTGATAGGGCCCTTGAGCGGCTCGTATCATTGTTTATAATGCGTTTATTGATTTCGAGGTTGGGCTCGGTGGAATGAATTGAAGACCAGAACAAAAAGAGTTTATTGCGTTTTGAGCTACTGTACTCGAAGCTCCCGCCTATTAATTGTGAAAAGCATTTTGTGCTTAATCCTGTGACTCCGCCATCGTTAACAGCACAAACAGTAATGGGAACAACAGGATCACTTTATCTTGGTGGACTGGTTAAGCTGACAAGGCCACGCCCGGACGATCCACGTCTGATGCACCTGTTGCCCACATTGGCAATGCGATTCCGCAAGGTTCATCGGGACCACTCATCAATTTTCAAAGCTTGGACAATACCCTATCCTTAAGCTATAGTCCAAACCAATCCTGTCCAGGAGGGAACGTCAACAAAAGTTGGTCAGGCGCTGGGCCCCAGAGATAAGGCATCTGTGCTGGATGCAGATGGAATCACCGATATCGTCGTGGCCTTGTCTGAAAGCATAACGTGGATCCTTAGCAGAGGCTCGATGTCTTTCCCGAGCCAATAGGCCGCCAAAACTACTGTAATATACCGAATATTCTCTGTTGCTGCAAGGTCAATCCTTTCATCCACTCAACAATCGCCCAGAGCTTCAATTGAGGATTTATGCCAAAGTCGAAGTGTTGAAGCTTGTAGTAGATGGGGAGGCTCTCAGAACGAATCATTCTGCAAGTGCCGAACAGTGGGTGTGGCCTAATCATCCTGTGGTTGTGGTTATCTAGCGTTCGGTTGTCACAATGGGCATAGGTAATCTCGCGAATTTCATAAGGTCCATGGATGTGTCTACCTGGTCAGATACAGCTTGTCGGTTCCTACCCCGAATATTAATGCTTTGCTATCTACTCTTTGATGTCCTCTGTTTCTCAGGCAGCTACGCGCATGCACTTTTATCATCGCTGATAAGACGACGAATGAGCTGTTGTTTCGTGCCACGAGGAAGGAGACCTCATACTCTATAAAATAACTACAGCTCGCTAACGGTAAAGCTATCATAGTAGCCCGACATTTTGCGATGTGCCTTGTCAACGAAGACCGAACAGAAGGGTAGATTAAGAGCAATAGACAGTGATTGTAAGACTGTCCAATCAGACTGCCCGAATGACTAATAGAGCAAGAGGTATGTGATACTCTCATGACTGTGTAAGGCAAAAGATGATATTGTGAACGTGTAGTTGCTGTTCGTAAACATTTTTGATAAGAATTTTGCCAACGAGCTTAGGATTTGAGGAAGTCGCATGACACTCCAGGATGGAAGTCACGACGTTGAGATCGAAGTGCAAGTGTATTGGAGCAGGCGCGTTGAGGGCACTGAGATTGGCCCCAGAATATTCCACCGACATCTTTACAACAAATGAGCAGTGAAATCAAATGGCAGACGATTGTTCGTAGCGTCAACATTGATGTTCATACAGAAATTCGTGATCCTCCCATGTCTCCGCGCTTAGACCTCTGGAAATCCCTGCTCTCACAATATCATTCAGTGTTACGCAAATATTTCATCTGGAGCTGGAGATCTCGTTGCAAGTCCCATAATTTGCACCGTTCACTGCTCGACTTGATTTTTTGATTAAATTTCAGGAGTACAACCCACATATTCATAAACTTTTCAAATAATTGCCCAACGTAGGTTCAATCCAGGTGCTCAGGCTTGGTTACCGAAGCCTCCGGTTCTGGTGTTGTGTCTCATAACATACAAACTGTATCCTCACTCGGCTCCTCAGGTCGAAGATTGACAATCACGCAGTTGCCGAGCTTGAAAGTTCGCCGTAAACGATGTATGGGTTAAATCACCACCTTCTGCTCTTTACAACAGAGCCAAGTAAGCGAATCCGTATTGTACGGACTTGCTTGCAGATGGAGGTTAGCTACTTTGGAAAATCAGTAGAAGAACAGGGATTGCAGTCTCTTAATTTTAATATATTTTCGATGCCACTCCAATTCAAGGTCAAAGATTGTGTCCGTTCGGGACCATATCACAATCTTTGTCATATCGGGATCTCTCCCAAACCGCCATCGAAATAGCGTCTAATCCTTCCTATCGGTTACCATCAACGGTTGGAGTAGCGTCCGCTGTCAACGATGACAGGCGTGCAATTTCGAGGCATGAACTGAAAGCCGTCGTCAGGGTCGGCGTGACTATATGCGGATATCTCCCGAATAGCGATGCCGACGCGGCTCAGTGGCTCCAGTAAGGCCGCATGAAACAGCAATTGGCTAGGATATTAAGGAAGTCATGCAGGCTTCACCGGTCTTCGTCTCACACAAAGCACGGAGTGGAGCAAGTGGGTCCTTGTCAAGCAATCAATTCATCTCTTAAAGGCGTGGAATCATCTGAATGGAAGATGGATTGGCTCAGCAATTCTTTCGTATACCTGCAGCCTTACGCCAAGTGGCATGCAGTAATCGCGTAGCCATCGGCGCCAACGGCCTAAAGAAGATAACGAACCGCTCGACGCTCCGGGAAATTCTGACTTCCACCGTCCATTTGATGATGTTCTGCTCAAATTGTATCGTCTCTGGACAGTTTCCTCGAGCTGCCCCTTTCGAATCTAATAAAATGATTCTGAAATTGGAGAGTCCATTCGCGAGTACTCCAGGAGCTCCGTTCCCGCCGAGTCGATCTCTGATTAAACCCCCGGACTGTCTCGAAAAACGTAGTCAAGCACCAACAAGCTATAAGCGTGGCCAAGTGAGCCCGGAGAGACCATGCCATTTATAAAGCGGTTCAGTCCAATCGACTCCCTCACACCTTAGACGGTGTTGCGGCCCTCTTTGTTTTGGTCCTCATAGCGAAGCCCCGAAAAAGTGGCGAAGAGCTACGTCCACTTGATTGTACACCGATGGTATTTTCGATTCGGCGTCATCGCTGCACCGCATATCACTCACGATTTGCCATCTTTGCTTGGACCGACAATTTGGGAGCGGCAGCTATTTCGCATGATTGAGGTTATAGAACAGGCAAAAAGGACTTGTGTTGAGAGGAGAGAAAATGCCGTGCGAAGAATCTGATCTGGACGTCTGTCAAGCTTAAGAGGAAAATATGACTTAAGGGAGTACTTTGTGAACGTGGGCTTTAAGACACGGGAACGCGGGGCGATCACCGACCAAAGCTGGGTTGGATCTACACGAAATGTCGGATAATGCTCATGGTGGCCGCATG
This sequence comes from Cetradonia linearis, assembly GCA_003521265.1. Taxonomy (NCBI): domain Eukaryota; kingdom Fungi; phylum Ascomycota; class Lecanoromycetes; order Lecanorales; family Cladoniaceae; genus Cetradonia; species Cetradonia linearis. The sequence goes on from QKZZ01001807.1 coordinate 3,990, forward strand.
TGTACTCCGTCAAAGCTTACCCAAGTTATTTCGAACACGATCAATCAGATGTCCTACCATTTCGTTTGTACCACGTTGCTTCCGATGCTACATATCGTTCGCCAAAGGCGCGCCAAAGGCGCACCACAGAGCATAGCAGAATGAAATACGAGTCAGAGCGTCAGGACATTCTGTTGCGGGCGGAAAATTCTAAGGGGACGGCCGTGCACAATGCACGGCTTGGAACAGGGCATCAAAGCAAGCGCTGACGGTTTAAATTTGAACCATGCCAATCATGACCTATACTCACCAGACAGCTGGATAAACGCATTAGCAATGAGATGTCATCAGCAATATTGCCACTAGGCCGCAAAGGCGATATTGCCCCATGGACCCATTCCCATGTTCGTTATACCGATCTTTCCAGGCATGGACGACTCTATTCACGAGCTTCCGTTGCATCCTACTCTCACAATGATTGCTGTGATTGCTTTTGGATCTGTTTCGATGGTGCCGTTGTCCGATAGATAAGACGAGCTCTCAGTAGGGTTGTACGTGAAGTGCTGGCGGGCTAATTCGACCTTCATGCTTCGCATTACTTACCAGACAAAGTCTGACTTCTCTCGGAGAGGCAGTCATGAAACCTGGCAACGAGCTGCATCTTCATCGGATATCGGCGATGGCGATGGCGATGGCGATGGCGATGGCGGAATGTGCATATGCTAGTTGGCGAAGCGATGGGGTTGACAGCCATGGCGCCGAAGTTCGCAATTGGAACCATGCATGAGGTCAATATGGTAAGCAACAGCTGAAGCAAGCCATGACTGGCAGTGGAACGTAACCGTGGTTTTAAGCTCGTGAAATGTCCAACAAGCCGAGGCAGCCCCTTTCCCCCAAAACATGTGACAAGATGTTGGAAATCCTTCAATCTTGACATACGAGGAGGTGACTTTGATGAGTGATAAGGCAAGTGTGTGAGTATAGATGATGTGTCATCTTAATATCTGACATTCCCAAAAGTGACTGATCAATTTTTATTTTTGTGTTCAATTAATTTTGCCCCCAAACGCCAAAAGATTAGAATTGGCCCGGGCCTTGCCTAGAGTTTGGGGTACCTGCAGTAGCGTTTCAGCCAATCGGTTCTACAGCCACTCGTAAATTGTGAGCTGAAGTACCAGTCGGAGCTGTGAAGGGTTTCCAACAGGATTAATTAATATGATGATGCTAATGCTGGTGGAAATGATACCCAACGCTGCCTCTTCTTTTTGCAGGCTAATAAAGAGACGGACTGGTGAGGCTCGAATTGTATCATTGTATCATCATCAATTCTAGGTTTTTGTAAGACGAAGTGATCGACGAATGGTCCTGGGGCTGCGCCGGGAGTCCGCTGCGCGTTCGCTAGATTCACGACCCAAGGGTCACAGACAAGATGATCACTACTGATTACAGCGACGTGTATCTCATAAAAATAGATGGCTGTGTTGCTGATCTCTTACCTATACCTTTTGGCGTCATATCATCCAAAGAGTCGGTAAAACGCTATTCTGACGAGACCAGCTGCTGCTCGTGGATGCAGCTTCCCTTATTGCCCCAGTTTGCTCACAAATCCAGTGTCTGACTGTGGCGAGCAACAAAATGGACGCGTCGTAACATTCGTCATTTCACAGCTGACTAGAGCAGTTGGGGTTCGTACGAGTGGCGAGACTAGGGAAGCAGGTGCGAGTATCCTTGCCTTCTATGGCAGAGGCGATAGAGCCAAACAGAGAATCACTTTCAGCCCTGGCTGCTGGTGTCGATTCCTCTGCTGAAAGGCGAACTGGCTTCTCTAACAGGCTTTCGTCGGCAGTCGTTGGTGACCACCAGTCCGATTGGTGAGCTCCTCTGGTTTGTACTCAGCCTATTCGCATATTGGAATCGACTCCGTGGTTAGCAAACATATGGAGAATTAAGCAAAGCTGGAGACTGGCTTAGGCGAGACGAAGGAGCCACGCGAATTCAAGGTTGAAACAGAGAATGACACAGTAGTCCCGGCCAAAATATCCAAGTGGGAGACCAATCACAATGAGGCTTTCCCCGGACTCGTTTGCCTAGGAACCCGGAGTGCAATGATAGAGGAAACGGATGACGAGACATGCTCGTCTGTTTGTCAGTTTGGGGGTCTGGGCTTGTCCAAAGTATGGCTCATCATGGCTCATTATGGCTCATGGCGGAGGGAAGGAAACGTTTTATCAGAGACGCTAGAACTGAGTTTCCTCTCTAGCTTCCATCCTCCCTTCGGGCTTCATCTCCTCGAGTCGTGGCGTGGGTAGCACGATCCTTAATACTCCTCCGACCTGCTCTTCCGTCACTCACCCCCGATGGAGGACACGATCTGACCTCGCTGCTAGGATTCAATGTGTACTCGATATACTGCTCAGGCGGTCAAAGCCTCAAAGCAGATAGTGCCGTCCCTAAAACATCAACTGCCCAACACTGCAACGCGCTTGTTGTTCCTTTGCAGCCACAGCGCTTCTTATCCACCTTCCAACTGATGCGTAACAGGCGCGAGTAGAAGACAGACTTTGTTGCTACAGTAGTCTCCGACTAGCATATGTTACAGAATTGGCCGTTCAGATCTCTAAAGACCGGACCTCCGCGCAAGTTGCCCGGTCTTTTTATATTCCCATGCTACCCATTATTGGATGTATTGGATGTATCGGATGCCTTGAAACCGGCTTTCAGCATTCTGTTTGGGCACGACCCACCGAGAAAACGCTGCTACCTTGAAGAAGCAGGTCAGGTGAAAAAGGCCCATCAGGGTTTTCCGGTTGGGCTGTTGTCTCCCTTCCCCGTCTCTTTACAGTGTGTGGGTGCCCAGGGTCGATCATTCGCCCCAACTGATCACCAGAAGCGAAACCTAGCTGACCATTGCAGCTGCATAGGGCAGACGCAGCCTCACTGCACCCATATACCCTAGCGCACATCATCTCCGTGACCCCCAAGTGAACTGATGGTATGTGACGGATGTGACTGCGGACGTTGGACTTCGAAAAGGTTCGCGTGGTACCCTGACTCTGACGAAGTGCATCCCGGCCCGATCCACCACTTTCCAGCATCCTTCCTCGCTCCTTCCCTACCAATCTCTTTCTATTCATATCCTTTATAATCTATTCAATTTCTATTTTAGAACCTTCGACGGCCTTGTTTATTCATTGACCCGGCAATTACCCTTGCGTTTAAATCGATTCTACTTGACTCCTCACATTCATTCATTCACTTCATTTCACTGGTCAGAAAGCCTCATATAAGCCTATGAATTTCTTGGAGAGTCACTTCGGTGTCACCTTGCCATATGAATTGTAAGTCGACCACGTCAGGAGGTAAGTTTCCTCAATTCGAACACATTGTGAGCTGACCGTTCTGCTCAGTTGTGGAGCAACTACCCATACGACCTGCGCCAAAAACAGCCGACCTCACACGAGCACCTGTACAACCCGCACCAAGACATTCAGCAATCTCCCCCAAACTGCGGCAGCGACGTCGACAATCTGGCCATATACGCGACGCCGCCTGCTTCGCCTGCGTGGCTTCAAGTACGGACCCCCGGTCCACCGTTTGGTCAGCCTCGATCTGGCCGAGCGAGTGGCATGGAAGGTGACGAACAGCGACGAAGGCAGTATGAGCAATCAAACTACCCTAGGGGATACGCTCTCGCATTCGGAGGGCAAGGTGCAAGTGCTCAGAGCCTGAGAGGGCTAACGCAGGGTGATGGTTCAGAACGATTTAGACAAAGCCAGCTGTTGACTACACGACCTGCGTCGTCAGTATCTCTCGCCGCCGGTGGGGGTGGCTCACAAGAGCTGGTAAGCTTTGGCTATGAGCCGGGACAGCAGTATGCTACATCACCAATGCAAGCACCGTCATTCTCGTACCAACCTGATTATCTCCAAGAATCTCAAAGACAACGTTATCCTCAGTATCAATCTCAGATGATGTACAACGTACCTCAACAGCCTCAGCAGCAGTCCTCATACGAGCCCCATGGACAATATCAGCCGCGACAATCGGCAGCTGTGGAGGTGTTGTCGAGTCAATACGGAATGCCGCAACAATACTACAATCAAGACGACATCTCTACTGTCTCCGGTTCTACAGTAATGCCGCAGGTATATCAAACAACGGCATATCAACAATCAATGCAATATAATACTCCAAGTTCTCTTGGGCGCTCGACTCTCGCATCATCGTATCCTACAACGGTCCCAGACTACAGTCAGACTGGACCTCCAGAAGAGCAGGCACAGGCGGAACAAGAGCAGGATACCCGAGCTGAACAATTTGCAAACTACCAGACAGCCCTACGCGAGACCAACGAGAACGCTTCTAGGGGTAGACTAATTGAAGGTGCTGTTTCACTGGAAAAGCTTTCGGAGTGGCTACTAACGCACGCAGCTGGTTTGGGTATGTTGGCAGAGATAGAGCTACGACTGTTCCACGGCTGACTCTTGCAGGTCTTTCCAAAGATGATCAAACACTGCATGCACAACGGATTGAGCTCTGGGACAATTTCAATAACTGTTGGCTTGCTCTGCTACAGCGCCAGAGAGATGATACCCAGCAAATGCTTAACTCGGGAAAGTCTCCGCCTTCTCCACAAAGCCTTCTACCAGTAGAGACCCTTCAAAGATTGGGTGATAATCTTGTGGCGCAAGCCGACGAGCTGGAAAGGCTTGGACTTGTAGATTATCAAATGGGGGTCGCCGAAGAAGAGATTTTGAAACGTAAGTTTGGAGACTGCAATCACCGAGTTTGGAGTGCGCATCTTTTCTAATGCTGACTCTGTGTTAGTTTTAGGTGAATGCATTGACCTCCTTAACACCGACGAGGAAGACAAGCCGGACACTGAAGTTGGAGGACCATGAAATCAACATATCATCAACGGAAAAGCCCTTTCCCTGCTTGTCGACATGACTTAATTCTGGCCATGCGGAGGTTTCGGCTAACAAATGCTTCCGATGAATTCTGAAATCATGATATCCTCTCTACTTGACCTACACATGCTACGGCATATCACAAGATCTGTACAGCAACCCTTCCAGGGACATCGACGAGACTGGATGTCATCCTCCCTTACTATACGCCATCAAATCACCAGCCATCATCTATCAAACGTCACCTACAATTGGTACATATTACACGACTTTTCTTTATCACGACATTTTTCATCCATGCATTACGACGTAGACTCACAGGCGAGGGCAACCCGGACCAAAGGCGTTCGAAATCAAAAAGGCTACGCTAAATACCCTGGGAGGCAATTGTCATTTATTCTTGCATTGTATTGCGCATGGTACCTTTACCACAACACGCCCAACAGGCATTTCTTACTGTTCAACATCGGCACTGGGAAGAAAATGACCAAAAAGTACACATATAGACCAGAGCTGGCTCTGGTCTCAACAGAATAGATTTGGGCGCAAGCCTCGTTGCGTGTGGGATATTGGGTGAGTCGGAATCAGGAGAAGCAAGGGTGCATGATTACAGGTACCACAGCAAGCCTCATCGGTTGGGTTGGATAATGGTGAAAGCGAGACCGCAACCCCACGTAGAGGTATCATAGCATCAAACAGCTCTAAATCAACCCGAAATACTGATTAGCCATTCAAAAATAGCAAGGCGCCCAGTCTAACGCTTCGCCAGGGTATCCAAAACCGAAAAAACACAAGGTACATTAAAACCAACAAGCATATAATAAAAAGCCGAGACAGCCGCGCCCACATGGCATAATTACAGTACAACGCCAACAGAAAATATCCATTGATAAGAAGCAAGGCGGCCTCGTCAATACAATATGGTCTCGATCAGCCATCAATGAAAGCCTCGTCCATATTGCCAACCAAAGTTGTATGATAAGAACCAATGAGAATTGCCATCACACAGCGTATCACACCACCCTAGCAACCCTAACCACGAAACATGACCCAGCACACACTACGTTGCCATAACAAGCCTGGTGAAACGGCCGCGATCGACAAATTCGTGGCTTACGCGTAGGCTTACACTTTCTGTAGCACGGGTTTGGCAATGCAGGCTTGCTCACTTTACGAAGTACTTCTACCCCGCAAGGCTGAGTAGGTATTTTCAAGTACGGACTAGTGACATGCAGTTTGTTCCTGAAACGATATGCAAGATGAATGCGCAGGATTTGTGGTGAGTGAGTCCGGTAAGACACGCTTGCATAATAACATGGAATAAAAACCCCGCGAAGGTGGTTACACAGAGTGTGCCTTCAAACAGTGGGTGTGTGCGGTGTTGACGCCATCGGTTTGACAAGCAGGGAACGGAGGCGGAGGAGTCGTGCAGAGAGGAGTAGAGACGGTTTCCAGGAAGAGACCAGCGTAATTTATGGCGAAAGAGGGGCCATGCCTTGTGTGAACCCCTGCCTTTTCGACGTGTCGTGATCTCAATGGTTTTCAAAGACGTAGTTGAAACGACATCAAGCAGAAAAATCAAGAAATGGAGTCGTAATTGTCATTGATAGATTCACGCAATTCGATGTAAACAAAATACTATATTTTCGAAGATGCGTATGTGTGTTTCAGAGCGAGAGTTTTTTTGGGAAGTTTGCCAGTCGTGTGTTACAGATAAGCAGACACGCAGGAGAAAATCTGATGATTCATGGTATAATAATTTGTCATTGCATTACAGATCAGAATCCAAGTGGCCGACTGTTGCCCTGTTGACCCACCTTTCTGTAGGGTCAGGTGAGTCCCAAGCGGCGACTCATGATGCAGGCAGATGGTTTGAGCAAGTGACCAGTTGCCCCCCTGATTGGGTCATCGCAGCCTCCCTGAAGCCTCGTTTCTTGACATCAGTTCTCATAATTGAATGGCGCTCCGTCGTGTTCTGAAGCTTCGCTGACTTTGCCTGCAAAGATGCGCCTTGCTTATGAGAAGAAAAGCTTGATCATTGGGGTATCGACTAGAATAGATCTATGGGACAGTTAGTCAACACTTGCCAAACACGAAGAAGTATACCCAGGGTATTTGGCCACCGTGGCGGCTGCAAGGCCATAGCAGGCTGACAGAAGGGAGAGTTCTCGTACCTAAAGTCATGCTCAAAGATACGTCCGTATTCTCTACCATCTTCGTAAATTCCTCGAAGCTGATCTTGCCATCGCGATCTGTATCTGCCTCCATGATTGTCTTGTCCACGATCTACCAAGGAGTAATCAGCCAGTGTTCCAAAACCCGTCCGTAGTTCAGAGACTCGTATTCCCATGTAAATCAACACACAAACGGCATGCACCATGGCCCCTACACCATTGTCTTTCTGCCTATGTTTTTGCCCTCATAAAAGGAGACCCACCTGCTGCAGCTGCATATCCTTCAAGTTGCTTCCGACCATCATCTTCAACACAATGAACAACTCCCCATTGCTTATGTATCCATCACGATCAATATCATATACTTTGAACGCAAACCGTAGCTTTTCTTCTTTATTGCCCTTGGAGCTGAAAGCGCTGAGGCCGGAAACAAATTCCTGGAAATCGACATCACCGCCGCCGTCTTCGTCGAATATGGCAATCATTCTGTAGTGGGAACACGCTGGTCAGTCTAAGGATTTCGCATCGTAGATCGGGGTCGGCTGAGGAGATGGATTTGGGAATCGTACCTAGTTGCAAGGGGATTGGAGGAGACTTGGGGTAGGGAGAGAAATTCATCGCGCTCTATGGTGCCTGAGTGGTCCTGTATATCCAATGAGTCTTGATGGTCTCCCAGTTGCAGCGTTTCCCAGTCTTGCCTTATCAACTACACCATTCAACAGTCAGCCTTTGACTTGCAAATGAGTATCGAACTACGACTGAGACATGCCGTAGGGGCTGGAGGTGTTTGTTTACGTTTCATAAATCTTTTGCGTAACCTGTCAACCTCATCTCGGTCGACTACGGTGGTAAATTTTTTTCGTCAGCGCCTAATCTTGGATTCTTGTCTCCTGACACGGCGCCTTACAATTCGACGCTTGTATGATGCTATCTAGGAGTTGGGTGCTTGATCCTGCTCTTCGCCGAGCATCCATCAGAGCTGCATTGTTTGGATCGTTTGCGTCGGCCATGGTGGTTTGCAGATGTGCTTGTGCTCGTGCTCGTGCTCGTGCTCGTGCTTCTCGATGCGCAGAAAGGGAGTTTGCCTTCACGGTCGAGGTGAGGGATTTGGCAGTCAACACATTACTGGCTTGTGGTATTATGCGCGTAAAAGGTGGCGAATATGATTCATTTGTAGCCAAGTGAAGTGGAAAATAAATCTGAATCTGATTTACAGGAGCTGAAGCTACGAGTATCATCTCAGGGACGGATTTCGATGCCTGGAGGGGTCAAGCCGCAAGCCGCAAGCCGCAAGCGAAAAGCAGTAAAGCAGTAAAGCGTGGCGCGCTAGGGCCCCATTATTCCGTCACCCTCGACCCAGGCCCCCCCGTGAGCAAATCTCGCCCT
>QKZZ01001818.1:0-15759 GCA_003521265.1 Cetradonia linearis
ACAATCGCCCCTCCACCCGTGCAAGCGAGCGCGTAATCCCGCGCCGACAAGAAAACGTAAATTACGCCGCTGAAGCAGAACGACACAGGCCTATGCCTCAGCCTATTCCACCTCCTGTACCAAGGACGAGTCAGTTAGCGGGGATAACGAGGGGGAGGATGGCGGAAGGGAGGGTGGATGAGTGGAGGAGGCATGTTGATGTTGGTGGAGTTGGGGAGGGATGGGGCGAGGGATGAGCGATGGGTATATCGGATTATGTGTGTGTGTGGAGAAGTGAAGCTGGTGTGAGATTAGGGAGGGTCTACGGGGGAAAAGATTGGATGGCTGGATAGATGGGTGATGCTTCTTTTCACGACTTGAATGGGAGGTCGGTTGTTCGGTTCACATAATATACCCCGTTTTTCATTTTCACAAGCATGGTAAGATTGGATTTGCGGAAGCCGAGCCAAATTCTGTCTATCTACGAAGAAATCTGAAATATGTACAGAGGTGATTTTTGGAGGTTATGCTGAGTTCGAATGAATATATTGTAGATATATATATACCCAACAACTATATTCGATAAATAGGTAGCTTAACGGATTTCATGTTCTGACCTACACTCTTTCTTCAAACATACCTAATAGATCCATCAAGGGTAGGGATGCGCAAAGTACATAGTATCTCTTTCCCTTGAATGATTGATATATTGAAATCTATTTGATGAGACCCCCTAGCTATATCTGAGTCTCTCAATCTGAATCCCGAGTAAGAAGTGACTAGCATACACCCGCCTTAAAAGGATGGTAATCTCGACCAATATGCGCCTGCAATCAGTACCTTTGTTTTCCACGACGCCCTTTCAAGATTCGGGTTGCCTCGCTAGATTGTTGAGACCAATTTGCCCGAGCTGCCTCTGAAAGTGTATGCATAAAGCACCTTCATTTTTAAATAGAAAATCATTTAATCCTTCTAAAGGGATACTAGAAATGTGAGACAGCAATAGCGATAGCCTGTGAATCACTGTGACTGATGCTGACGTTGACGCCTTTGACGCCAACCTCCTCGGCGGCTGCTTTGGCATTACCATTTAACTGTTCAATCATTAGCTTGTGTCACTCACTTAACTTCTCAAGGGGTGTCACTCACTGTAACAATGGGCGCGCCCGTCTCATCCGATCCAATCTCAATATCCTTCAACGCAGCGCCTCCTCCCCTGCTCTTGACACCCAAGCTCTTGAACACCGCCTCCTTGGCTGACCATCTTCCAGCAAAGCTCGCTTGTGCACTTGGAGTTTTGCGGCAGTATTCTTGCTCAGCTGCTGTGAAGTTGCGATTCACAAAAGTCTCATTCTCGATATTGATGGCTTCCACGTTCTCGACATCGACGCCAACCTTCGAGTTCTCGGTTGCAGTAGCCTTGGCTAGTGACTCAACCATTTCTCGACTCTGTTCTGTCTTGGGGTCTTTCTTAGGCTTCTCAGGGGCGGCAGCTGGGTACGTAAATTCATGGGACTTTTTGTCAATGGTGACACGAGAGGTTGGGTCGAGGAACACCTGGCTTTGTTGGTCGTCAGCGTAAGGGGCGTGCGTCTTGGCCACGAATAGGCTATTGGTGATCATGCCGTTGTGGAAGTACCTGTAAGCCCGCTTTTGTCGTGCTTGTACTTTTTGCTTATAGGTTTGGAATTGAGCTTGGTCGAGGGTGGCGAAAAGGTACTTTGGATGAATACCAATGGCCTGGGCACCTTTCTGACCGAAACCGAATGAGGTGACCGAGAAAGCTTTGACGCCATCGGTTTGAATCGAGCGGCTGGGGTAGACGATATAGTCGAATTTCTCCATGACCTTATCAACATTGTCCGCATTGCGGTTGCCTGGTACGATGCCACTGTTCAGAACTTGCAAACAGCCGTTAAACATCCAAGCACCTGCAGCACCTTTGGGATGACCAGTTAGATATTTCTGGAAAATACCCAGGAGAGCATTGCCCTTCTTTCGGCCAAGATGCTTCATCTGCTGGCAAATGACATCGGACTCATTCTTGTCGTTGGCAACGGTTGATGTGCCATGGAAGGATGCTACATTAAGGTCGTCTATCGTTAAGCCCCAAGTGGCGAGGGCACCTCTGAGTGGTGCAATACGAGAGTCCTGCTTCCAGAAGTTGTTACCCAAGCTATACATCGCTTCTTTCTCTTGTCGAGTCGCCTCTCTCTTAATGTGTTCGGCGCGGTCTTGCATATATTCGGACTCATTGAACTCTGCACCCTGCGACTTCATGGCTGCGACCTCATCTTGTAAGTATATGAGCTCAGACTCGTGCCATTGCTTGATCTGTGCTTTCCTCAGATCAAGCTGGCGTCTCCGGTAGTTGATGTCTAACAGAGGCGACGGGAATTTGGATGGCATTTCTCGGGCAGTGGTCAGAACGCCTTGGCCAGGAGCTGGCACAGATCGACCGGTCTTATCAGTAGCAGTAGCAGTGAGTGCCAGTACTCCGTGAATAGGAACGCCCATGTCAAGGGCAAGCTGGGCACTCATGAATACTTGAATACCACATCCTTGTGACTCCATAAAGCCGTTTCTGGTTGTGGTGGTCGGGCGAGACATTTCTTTTGGTGTTCGTCCGTGTGCGACTTCATCCTCAGCGTTACTAGTAGCTTTCATGTTGGCGAACTCGTATGAGCCTTCCTCTTGGAAATCATCGAACCCACCTACGAAGCAGACTCTAGCCTTGCCCTCAACGATTGTCTCGTAGCCGATGTCGATTGACTCAACTGCTGTGGCACATGCACCAACTGGCGTCTTAATGGGACCGGTAGACGATATCAAAAGCATGTTGACCCAAGCGCTCATCGTATTTATGAACGACTCTTGCAAAATGTCTTTTTGAAGCGGTTTGTCCAAATAGCGGTCTTTATACATCCCACGCAAGGCAGTAGTTCCTCCAAGACCTGAGCCAACGCAGTTGCCCACTTCTGAGATGTGGACATACTGATAGAATTCATAGGGATCGGTGATACCGGAGGCGAGAAGTGACTCCACCGTGCAGACGAGTACATAGAGGGTAATTGGATCGACTTGAGAGATGATATCGTCCGGAATGCCGTAGGTCTTCGCATTCCAGCCGGTGGGGACCTGGCCAGCTACAAATCGATCAAATCTTAGAGCCTTGGGGATCATCAAAGTGGCCCCCTTCTTTAAGCGCACAGTATACTCCCCAGATTCTGCGACCTCGAAGATCTCGACTTTGTCGCCATGCTGACGTTGGAATTCTTCAGCGGTCTCCTTGGAAGATTCGAAGGGATCAAGGTCCTCGTCTATCACCACTTCCTGTAGGAGTTGCTTCTTGTTCGGGTCATAGCCCGCAAACAACTCTGGCTCGATCAGACGGATGCCAGAGTGCTCAAGAATATACTTTTCATATTTGGCCTTGACATCTTTATCACTGACGGGGTCGCCAGTCTTCGCGTCCACCCACCCTGAATAAGCTTTGCCCTTGATGGGTCCGTTATGATTCCTTATCAGACCCATCATCCATGCCATCTCAACACACCCTTCAAGAGAAAATCGGCCGAAGGCCTCCATCTCCCATCTTGTTCGGGAATTACCCCATGGACCAACTTCGGCGAAGCCAGTCACAACAACAACCTTGTCGAGGTCTACCATGCCCTTGAGGTTGTCATTCAGAGACTCAATCTCATTCTTCCAGTTTGGGAGCTCTGGAAATTGGAATTTGATATTGGCTTGCGGCTCGATATTGACCTTCTTGTATAAAGCCTCGCTCTCTTCACCGTTAACAATCTTATTCTCGATAGCCGTTTCCTTGGTGACAGCCTGTCTGACCTCACTGGTTTCCATGATTTCCTTGCGCAAATTAGTCATCACGGTATTGAGCTCCGGAATGAACTGGAGGCCACCATTAAGATCTGCGAAGACTGGTTCTACCTGACAAAGGTTGACAATAGTTGGTGCCATGAGCCCAAGAATATTGAACGCCATTTCTTGCTGTGAGAATGTGCGGACGCCGTATCGCTCGACACCCTCTGCCACAATGTTGTTGCCGGACATGAGGCCAGTGCCACGAGTCCAGCCGATGACCGCTCCGCAAATAGTAAGGTAGTTGCCCCAATGTTCGGAGTGCCACCTATTGAAAAGCGTTTCGAGAGCAAGCTTGGACTCCGAGTAGAGGCCATCGTTACCGAAAGTACCGTGATTTGGTGATAAAGGAAGCATGACCTGCGCAGGCCTAGACTCGAAGCCACGCTCCTGCTTCTGCGTTTTGATGCATCCCAAAAGACGAAGCAAATTGGTCAACATAACGCGATGCGCGAGCTCGGATTTTGAGTCGATACTGTCGATTTCCCGTCCATTTTCTGATATGGCAGCAAAAGGCACCACGTAGTCCAGATCCCAGCCAAGGCAGCCCTTTTTAGTACCGTAGATATACTCGATCAGAGCTTCCACATCTTGCTTGCTGCCTTGATTGAAAGGTACAACCACTAGTTGCGAACCGCGGGCACCAAAACGGGTGTACATTGACTGATAGTATTCGGTGACTTCTCGAGAGAATCTACTGGTTGTTACGATAACCTTCGCACCACCACTGATGAGGCCTTGCAATACCTCGGCCGCAATCGATCCAGCGCTCGCTCCAGTCATCAGAGTATGCTTGCCTTGGAAGGTGACACCGGATTTGGCAGCCCGCTCCAAGCCATCAAGGTAGAGTCCTGTGAGCTTCTTGCTGTACTCCCAGCCATGCTCATCTTTCCTCTTAAGATGCAGGAACGGAATTGCCTCTACTTTGCCTTGTTTCACGTGCCCGTTCAAGTTCAGCCGTGATCCATTCTTGCCTCCCTTCTTAGCATGACCGTTCATCATCTTGCCGTTCATCTTGCCGTTCATCTTGCCATTCACCTTGCCATTCTCCAAAGGCATGATCTGACCTTCATTCATATTAAGCGAGCGGATTACGTTCTCGTATAGTGCCTTGATCTGAAGCTGCGATGATTTAGAGAGCTTGTGTTGCTGCTTGATGAGCTTGTAGATTCGGCTAAGGTCATTCTCGACCTTCTTTCGGTTCCCGTACTCCGAAATTTTACCTCCCTCTGCCATCTCTCGCACATAGTGCTCAAGTTTGCGTGCGCTGGCTCTTGGGACTTCTTTGTAATCGAGGCTCCCACGGCCATCAACAGTGGTCTGTGGGCCAGTGGGAATAGCAACATCTTTGTATACTGGGGTTTCATTAAGGACATCCCTACAATTGTCGATCAATTGCTCTCCCAGTTGCTTGGCCAACTTGTATGTCTCCCCTCGCTCAGTAGGGCATGTATCCATGTGATACTGCATAAATTCGAGGAGTAGGGGATTTGATCTGTTCATTATGCGGATACACCGGCTGACAATCTCACGATCGACTGCCTTTAACCGCCCAAAGATAATGTCGTAGTACATCGAGAGTGCGTCCTGACGCGCCCAATTCCAAGCCGAATCGTAAAGTCTAGCCTTAAGCTGATTGAAAGATGGTTCAATACCAGTAGCGTAAAATTCGCCGTGTTCGGTGTTCCACAAGTCTAGTTGCGCCTGGAGGACCTTCTGTGACTCTTGTGAGCCAACAAAAGCCTTGTCTCCAGCTCGTAAGTCCATCTTGAGGTATCGTGCATAAAGCTCCAATTGCTGTTTGAAGAGGGCCCTCTGATCCTTGGTAAGCGCATCGATTGCGGCAGGATCCATCATCATGCCACCAGCGCCTGCACCACCATCCCCGCCAGCAGTGGGAGCCGAGAGGCTTATTCCAGCGGTTGAGGCATACTTGTTAGACATATCATCAAGATATGCCTTAGCATCACCCTCAGAGCCCAGCCGTGAAGAAGGCTCATTGGTCAGTGCAAGTAGTAGAACTCCGTCTTGCCGTCCTGATCCTAGTCCCCATTTTGTTTCTAGATATTTGCGAACGGCCGTAATATTGAAACCCCCAGGCATCTTAGAGGAGACAAGTCGAGCAATGAGAGACGAGGATTGTTTGCCCAGCTGGCCATTGAATGTAGCTTGCATCGCAGCGCCTAATTCGTCAAGAGGTGTATCTTCAGGCTTTTCAGGTGTTGATCCGAATTCCTTGCCTAGATCTCCTAGAATCTCGTTTTGTAGCGTGGATTTACCTGCAGTACAAATCTCATTAGTTATTGCTCCTCAGGAGTCAGGAAATCTAATGCGTACCACCAACTAAATCTTTAATTGCTTTGCTTAGTGGGACTTCTGATAGAGGCTTCTTCAGCTTCTGTGCAATAAGAGCTCTGAGTATGTCAACGGCTTGTACGGGGGCATCGGCGACAGCAGCCACTGGTCCTGAGCTTGGAGCCGATGCTAGCGCAGCGGCAGAAGCTGAAGAAGTTGGAGCGGGAGGTGAGGATGAGCTTGGAGGTGGAGCTTCAGCAGGAGCTGGGGTGGTTGCTTCTTCCTCAACGACGGGATCAACATCGTAGTAAATTTCTTTAGCGTCCTTGTTGTAACATAAAATTTGTCGTTGCACTGATTTGGCTGCATCATATGCTTCATACTTAGAAGCGAGTGTCCTTTTAGCCATGCCCCCAAGGGTATCTGCCGGGCCAATTTCGACGATTCGCTCCGTGACTTTTTCTCCGAGAATGACATCTTGTGTTTCGATCCATCTGACTGGACTGGCAAACTGGTATGCTAATAATTCGACGAGGAGAGTATGGCTCAGCTCCTGCTGGACCTCAGGTGACATAGGCATAGTGGAGGATATTTACGTCCAGAGGACAGCAGATGACACTGTACGATTGATCCAGGTGAGAAGAATAAAGTAGCCAATGCTTGTATGATGATAGAATTATAGTGTCGAGAGTATCAAGACATTGTGGAGCTAAGCCCTTCGCTGGATTGTGGTGGAGCTTTTTCTGAATTAGAGTTTTAGCTTGGTAGATTTGAGGCTTGTGAGGCTTTCCAATGTGAAGGAATTGAAAAGAACATGGGAGAGCGTAAGTGTCGGTAGATGAAGGAAGGAATGGGTATAGTAATCAGCAACTGAATATGTTGCAGTAGGATATACAGAACACTGCTGGGGGTGGAAAATTCCGTGTCAGTAGCACGATATGACGGGCGTTCGGGAGCATTTTCGCTCGGCGTTGGGGGAAGATTTTTGCGGGCGACGGAGCAGCTCGCGTGTTCCTAGCTTGTTGAAGAATTCTAAATCCTAATCAGGGAAGATGCCCACTAGCTTTCTCTATGTGGCTATATGATTGGTAGAACGACAGAGGGTGAGGTAGATCATTGCATCAATTTTTCCAGTGGCTTGAGTCCCATGGCTTCTCAACGCTTAAAAGATTTCAAGATAGAGAAAGATAGACTAGCAGATATCCACCGATCTGCGTACAGTTGCCATCATCTGGATTTCTTGAGAATTACTCCGAATCCTTTTATACATCAATCGCCTTACCCAACACGCACTTGCGCTTGAAGACTCAAAGTCATCCAAACTCGGTGAAGCTCGTCCAGAGCTCTCGACTTCACCCACAGAACTTGCACATTGCACACATTCAACCAATGACTCCCTCTACCCAACTCCGCTAGGTCCACCTAAGGTTTGAAGACTTTCCTGGGAAGAAAATATCATTTTTGCTAACATCGAACTTCAAGAGACTTTTTAGAGCATCCATTCCACCTTCTACCTCTTCTCACCCTTCCCATCGCCCAATATGTACGGGGCCTCGAGTACAGGCCCGCAGACGGGCATCTCAACTCCCCGGTCCTCGCAATCCTACCGACCACTGACACTGACCCACGGCTCTCTCGAACACAATCTCGTCATACCCACAGCTCAACATTTCTATACCTCCCAAATATACGACAGATTCAAGGCAACTTTGCCCGCCCCCACAGACGAATTAGCCCAAGATGACGAACCATCTTCAGCAGCAGAGCTCGTTTTTCGATATCTTGGTCATATTTCGAAGGAGGTAGACGATGGGGAAGATTTTGTCGAGGTACTCAAGCTCGTACTGAACGAAGTCGAGCGAGTATTCCTCCAGGGAAACGACGTGCACGCATTTGCTGCATCGTTACCAGGTATCACACAGAAAAAGAAGACAGTCATTTCCGCTTACTACGCTGCGCGAGCTTCAGCGAATCGACCAATGAGATCACATTTATCGGCACTTTTCAGAGCAGCCGAAGATGATGAAGCAGGCCTATACGCAATCTTTGGAGGTCAAGGCAATATCGAAGAATATTTCGATGAGCTGCGCGAGGTTTTCACGACATACCCTTCGTTTGTCGAGAAGCTCGTCGAGGATTCTGCCGAGCTTCTACAGTCACTAGCTCGAGATCCACGGGCAGAGAAGCTTTATCCGAAAGGTCTAGATATCATGCGGTGGCTTCATCACAAAGATTTGCAGCCAGATACTGACTATCTCGTCTCGGCTCCCGTTAGCTTGCCCCTTATCGGACTCGTTCAGCTTTGCCATTATACCGTGACTTGCAAAGCGTGTGGCTTGATGCCCGGAGACATCAGGCAAAAGTTCATCGGCACCACTGGACATTCTCAAGGTATTGTTACTGCTGCCGCCATTTCGGCCGCCAATACCTGGGAGTCCTTTGACAAGGCCGCAAAGACAGCCATTACAACCCTCTTTTGGATCGGTTCACGAAGTCAGCAAGCTTACCCCAGGACATCGTTGGCACCTTCCGTCTTACAAGATTCGATAGAGCATGGCGAGGGAAACCCAACTCCTATGTTGTCTGTCCGTGACCTTTCCCGGCGCGCACTGCAGGGTCACATTGATGCTACAAATCACCATCTACCATCAGGTCGCCATATTGCTATATCACTTGTCAACAGCGCTCGCAACTTCGTCGTAACAGGTCCCCCTCTTTCGCTCTACGGATTGAACCTTCGGTTACGAAAGGACAAGGCCCCCACTGGTTTGGACCAAACCCGCATCCCCTTCACCGAACGGAAGGTTCGCTTCGTCAATCGCTTTCTACCAATCACATCACCTTTCCATAGTGTTTACCTGCGGGATGCTTACACGCATATTGAAGAAGATCTCAAGGATGTGAAGATACATGTCAAAGATCTTGGGATTCCAGTCTACAACACAGCCACTGGTGCAGACATCAGACAAGAAGGCCACGAAAATGTCGTGCCAGCCTTGGTACGAATGATAACACAGGATTCTGTCCATTGGGAGAAGGCAACGGTATTTCCTACAGCATCACACATTGTTGACTTTGGCCCTGGTGGTATCTCTGGCCTTGGTGTTCTTACCAGCCGTAACAAAGAAGGTACCGGCGTACGAGTCATTCTCGCTGGTGCAATCGATGGCACCAACACTGAAGTCGGTTACAAAAGCGAACTCTTTGACCGGGACGAGGAAAGAGCTGTCAAGTATGCTGTCGACTGGGTCAAAGAACACGGTCCAAGGCTTGTCAAGACATCGGTCGGGCAAATATTTGTGGATACGAAGATGAGCAGGCTGCTAGGTGTTCCACCAGTGATGGTCGCTGGTATGACGCCATGTACGGTGCCTTGGGATTTTGTCGCCGCGACGATGAGAGCCGGCTATCACATCGAACTGGCTGGTGGAGGATACTACAATGGGAAAACCATGACCGAAGCATTAACCAAGATTGAGAGGGACATTCCTGCCGGTCGTGGTATCACGATTAACCTAATCTACGTTAATCCTCGAGCCATGGCATGGCAAATTCCTCTCATCGGTCAACTTCGCGCTGACGGTGTTCCTATTGAAGGTCTAACCATCGGAGCTGGTGTTCCTTCTATCGAAATCGCCAATGAATATATTGAGACACTTGGGATTAAGCACATAGCTTTCAAGCCGGGGTCAGTTGAAGCTATTCAGGCATTGATCAATATTGCAAAGGCAAATCCACACTTTCCTGTCATACTCCAGTGGACCGGTGGACGTGGTGGAGGCCATCATTCATATGAAGATTTCCACCAACCTATCTTACAGATGTATGGCAGAATCCGAAGATGTGGAAACATCGTCCTTGTCGCTGGGAGTGGTTTCGGTGGTTCTGAAGATACTTACCCTTACATGACAGGGACCTGGTCCAAGTCTTTCGGGTATCCGCCCATGCCATTTGATGGCTGTCTATTTGGAAGCCGCATGATGACGGCCAAAGAAGCACACACTTCAAAGAACGCCAAGAAAGCTATTGCAGAGGCTGAAGGTGTCGATGACAGCGAATGGGAGGAGACCTACAAAGGTCCAGCTGGTGGGGTCATAACAGTCCGGTCTGAAATGGGTGAACCTATACACAAGCTTGCAACGCGGGGTGTCAAGTTTTGGGCGGAAATGGATGACAAGATATTCAGCCTCGACAAGGCTAAGCGGGTACCGGCGCTCAAGAAGCAGCGGGACTACATCATCAAGAAACTTAACGACGATTTCCAGAAGGTGTGGTTTGGTCGCAACTCGGCCGGTGAGGTTGTGGACCTAGAAGATATGACCTACGTTGAAGTCGTGAGGCGCATGGTTGACCTAATGTACGTGAAGCATGAATCCCGGTGGATTGACCCATCGCTCGAGCGTCTTACTGGAGACTTTATAAGACGACTAGAGGGGAGATTCACCTCCACCTCAGGGACACCATCCCTAGTCCAGAGCTATTCCGAGCTGGACGAACCATACAAAGTCGTCGATGATGTACTCAAGGCCTACTTAGAAGCAAATGAGCAGCTGATCAACGCTCAAGATGTACAACATTTCTTGCAGTTGTGTCAACGCCGTGGGCAGAAGCCAGTGCCCTTTGTTCCTGTGCTTGACGAGAATTTCGAATTTTTCTTCAAGAAAGACTCGCTCTGGCAATCGGAAGATCTGGAAGCCGTTGTAGATCAAGACGTTGGGAGAACCTGCATTCTGCAAGGCCCAGCTGCAGCCAAGTATTCGCACACCATCGACGAGCCTGTCAAAGATATTCTTGACGGTATCCACAGTGATCATATCAAAGGACTGACGAAAGATGTCTACGGCGGAAGAGAAGATGCGATCCCAACAGTGGAATACTTCGGAGGACAGTTGATACTTGAAGGCGCTGTTGACGATGACGTGGACGGTATCACGACATCTAAAGACAACGGGCGTATCAGCTACCGTCTCTCATCCGCACCCAACGCCACTCTGCCTGATCTTGAAGAGTGGCTGCACCTTCTCGCGGGCAAGGCGTATTCGTGGAGATACGCTCTGTTCACTGTGGAAGTGTTCATCCAAGGTCAACGATTTCAGACCAATCCGCTTAAGAGGATTTTTGCACCTACAAGGGGCATGCTCGTGGAGATCATCCACCCGAACAACCCCCTTAAGACTGTGATCAACGTCAAAGAGCCTTTCAACTCTGGTAGGATGTTAAAGACTGTGGAAGTCAGTATGACGAATCAGAAAGAGATTCTCGTCAATCTCCTCGAGGACAGGACGGCAGAAGGCAAAACAGTACCTCTTCCTTTGAAATTCACATACCACCCCGAGGCTGGCTACGCTCCAATTCAAGAGGTTATGGAGGGCAGAAATGATCGAATCAAGGAATTCTATTATCGGATCTGGTTCGGAAACGAGAGAGTTCCATTCAACGCACTGGCGACAAGTACTTTTGAGGGTGGTCAAGCCACTGTTACCAGTCAAGCCATTGCGGACTTCGTCCACGCAGTTGGCAACACCAGTGAGGCATATGTTGAGCGACCTGACAAAGAAGTTCTTGCACCCATGGACTTTGCCATTGTTGTAGGCTGGAAGGCTATCACGAAGCCCATATTCCCACGATCAATCGATGGTGACCTTCTCAAACTCGTGCATCTGTCTAATGGCTTCCGTATGGTACCTGGTGCAGAACCTCTAAAGCAAGGCGACGTCGTCAGCACTACTGCACAGATTAACGCTGTCATCAATCGTGACTCGGGCAAGATGGTAGAGGTCAGTGGGACTATTGAGCGAAAAGGTAAATCTGTTATGGTCGTGACCACTCAATTCTTGTACCGCGGTGCCTACTCAGATTTCGGCAATACTTTCGAGCGCAAAGATGAGACTCCCATGCAGCTGCATCTAGGTTCATCGAAAGATGTAGCCGTGCTACAATCGAAAGAATGGTTCAACATGGAGGAGTCTAGCATCTCACTCCTCAATCAAACCTTGACATTCCGCCTACAAACATTGGTGCACTTTAAGAACAAGACTGTATTCAGCTCTGTTGAGACTATTGGTGAAGTTCTATTAGAATTGCCTACGAAAGAAATCATCCAAGTCGCTTCCGTTGACTACCAAGCGGGTGTTTCCCACGGAAACCCAGTGATCGATTATCTTCAACGATATGGGTCATCTATTGAACAGCCTGTCAACTTTGAAAATCCAATTCCTTTGAGTGGCAAGACTCCCCTAGTTCTTCGAGCCCCCTCATCCAACGAGCCATACGCTCGTATATCTGGAGACTACAACCCAATCCACGTATCCCGCGTGTTCGCTAGCTATGCAAATCTTCCTGGCACGATAACCCATGGCATGTATTCCAGCGCTGCCGTTCGCGGCTTAGTCGAGACCTGGGCTGCTGAGAACAATGTTGGTCGCGTCCGAAGCTTTCACTGCAAGATGGTCGGGATGGTTCTCCCTAATGACGATATTGAAGTCAAGCTGCAACATATTGGCATGGTATCTGGTCGCAAGATCATTAAGGTTGAAGCACAAAACAAGGAGACAGAGGCCAAGGTCATTGTTGGCGAGGCTGAAGTTGAACAACCTGTTTCATCCTATGTCTTCACAGGACAGGGGTCTCAGGAACAAGGTATGGGAATGGAGCTTTACAATAGCAGCGCCGTAGCCAAAGAAGTCTGGGATCATGCAGATAGGCACTTCATGGAGAATTATGGTAGGTCCTGCAGCACATGGTTATCACCGACAACGCTAAGTCTTTTGAACAGGTCTATCAATCATCAATATTGTGAAAAACAACCCCAAAGAGCTTACTATCCACTTTGGTGGCCCAAGGGGTAAGGCAATCCGAGAGAACTACATGTCTATGACGTTCGAGTCTGTCAACGCAGATGGCTCCCTTAAGTCAGAGAAGATATTCAAAGAAGTCAACGAAAACACTACTTCCTACACATACCGTTCACCCACCGGCCTCCTTTCAGCTACGCAGTTTACACAACCCGCACTAACCCTGATGGAAAAGGCTAGCTTTGAAGATATGCGATCTAAAGGCCTTGTGCAAAGTGACAGCAGCTTCGCAGGACATTCGCTTGGAGAATATTCTGCATTAGCTGCTCTTGCTGAGGTTATGCCGATTGAGAGCTTGGTGTCTGTCGTCTTTTACCGTGGACTAACCATGCAAGTGGCTGTCGAGCGAGATGAGATGGGTCGTTCCAACTACGCTATGTGTGCCGTCAACCCGAGTAGGATATCGAAGACCTTCAATGAGCAGGCACTGCAATACGTCGTTGAGAACATTGCAGAAGAAACCAAGTGGCTTCTCGAAATCGTCAACTACAACATTGCCAACTGGCAATATGTTTGCGCCGGAGATATTCGTGCTCTGGATTGCCTAACCAACGTCACCAATTTTATCAGAATGAAAAAAATCGACATTAACTCTCTAATGGAGACTCTTTCCCTCGACGACGTCAAAGCCCAACTAGTCTATATTATCAAAGAGTGCGCCAACAAAACCAAAGCGAAACCCCAACCCATAGATCTTGAGCGTGGACTTGCCACTATCCCTCTGAAGGGTATCGATGTGCCCTTCCACTCTACGTTCTTACGTTCTGGTGTCAAGCCTTTCCGAAGCTTTTTGCTTAAGAAGATCAACAAGACGTCCATCGACCCTAGCAAGTTGGTCGGCAAGTATATTCCTAACGTGACCGCCAAGCCATTTGAGATCTCTAAGGACTACTTTGAAGAAGTCTACCGTCTGACGAATAGTCCACGTATCGGCAGCGTCTTGGCGAACTGGGAGAAATATGAAGAGAGTGGGAAAGACGCTACGCCAAGAAGGGACGGTGTGATGGTAAATGGTGATTAAATCTTTCTCATGTGAAGGCATCTGACGGAAGCGAGGCGTTTGGGCTGTGCCATCAGGCGTTTGTTCTAGTTTAGATGAGAAGTCTTAGAACGCTTCTATCAATCTCAAGTTTTGGGCGCACACAGATATTTCATCAGTGCACAATGATTCAATCTCAATCCTACGCTTTCAGGTTTTGGGGTCGGGTCTCCTTGTCCATTCATCTGCTACCGGCTCCTTGTGTGAATCGGACCAGATAAGTCCGGGTTTGCGTTGGAGATCTCATGCGGTCCCACAAAAGCATTTGGGGTCGGTTGATCCTCATACATAAGTGGAATCGATATTCATTGCTCTTATCATGGCTGACAATATCCCGATATAATCACGGCGCAGCCGAGACGCAAACACCCTATTCTCAGAAGACAAACTCACCAGCTTCTCCTTCGCAGCCCCCACATTTGCCATTAGGCCTATGGTGTTTTGCAAAGACAGTCCCGCCAGCAGTATCTCACCTACCATAGGCAGTATTAGCAGCGAGTACAATTGCGTTCTAGTTGGGTACTTGACGAACAGTTACACGACGTTTGCTCGTTCGCCTTCCGCCTCTCTGTCCATGCTTCGCTTGGGATTATCCGCCACATTCCATCTGTTTGCTCATGGAATGTATGGCGCGAATTATCCCCCTACCGTATTGGCGGGTGTTGCAACGATGGCTTGCATCTGTCTGTTCGTTTTGAGGATATGTGGGCAACGAATGCGGCAGGCGAGTCCGTTCGTGCTGTACTGTCTGAGTGTAGAGGATGGTGCAGTTCCAGAGCACACCAACTCCGAAGGGAGGCCGTTGTCATGTCACTTCCTTTACAGAAGTGAATTCGTTCCATTGGACCCTATTGAAGAAGCATGGGCAGTAGAATCAAGCTGGACAAGAAAGTTCAGAGCATTCGAAGTTAACTCAAGTGAGTGCCGTCTCACTTACACACGTCTCGCAAAACCCCTCTTTGCTGATCCCGTAGGTAACATGGAGATTATGATTAAGAACGCTTCCATCTTTAGCCAAATCAAGATGAGGCAAAACTCCCAACATGGAATTTCGTGCTTCAAAACGTGCAAATGACTCGACTTTATACGCAAACGGTCCACAACACCTACTTTTCTTACGCAAACGTCGTCAAGAAACAAACAACCAAACAAAGCGCTTGAAACACAAAGTCCGCGTGAGATTCAATCCTACCTTAGACATACATATAACCACACTCCCAACTAAGGAACCGTCTGAGTATTTGACTTCAACCCACTGTACGACCAGTCTTCCTCTGCACAGCCCATTCTTTGCGGATCACAGAACTAGCCAAACGATGCATCTCCCCCTCAACGCAACCAATCGCAAAAACAAGCCTCCACTATGGTATATCTACACCCAAGACACCCTCCTCCTCCTCGCCGGCACCCTCTGGTCAATAGCCTACATTCTCTACATTCGCTCCTCCCTCCTTGATACTTCCTATGGCATGCCCCTCCTTTCCCTAATTCTAAATCTCTCCTGGGAAATAACGTATACGGTAATTTACGCGCCAGCGATAACGGAACGCATTGCGTTTGTGCCGTGGGTGCTTATTGATTTCGTTCTTGCATATCTAACCATCCTTTATGGGCCGAGGAAGGGGGAAGGGGAAGGATGGAGTACACTACTGGCTGACAATTTGGGAATAATTGTAGTGGGTGGTGTTGGGCTGGGAGTACTAGGGCAGTGGG
>QKZZ01001821.1:0-12310 GCA_003521265.1 Cetradonia linearis
GGTATGAAAAATAAAAAACGCCTGAGGTATAGAAGCATCCGCAAACACAGTCGCGCGCTGCCGAGCATTTGCAAGATTTTTGCATAAGATATGATTAGGATTTTAAGGCGGTTCTAGGGCGGGCCGTGCTATTTTTTTTACCACGGCGGGGTGGGCTTGTCGACCCTACCCGTTTCACTTTCTTCCCAATTGTACATTGCATCGAGAGTCCCTTGTATATTACCACTGATGGTAGTGGCTATATGCTTCTACCTACTTCCCATGTTCGTGTCCTTTCGTAATGCATTTCGACGAAACATTGAAGAATTCTTTTTACGAGCCGTGGAAGTCCAATTACATCGCTTATCCGAAGCTAAAGCAATTGCTTCGAGAAGATGGTCCACAGGCCGAAGACAAGAGGTGGACCGAGGACGATGAAGGCAAATTCGTGGAGGAACTTATCAATGTGCAGCTAGAGAAGGTCAATGCCTTCCAAGTCGATACATACAAAGGCCTGCGGGAACGAACATCAGGTTGCGAGTCAAGGTTGGAAAAGGTGACAGAAATAAGGAAGCAAGAGAAGGAGACTTCAGATCAGGGTGAAAAAACAGATGAGAAGAGCCAAGAGAGTCTACAAAAAGTGTTGAAAGAGCTTGACGATATCATGAAAGAGGTCAATGAGCTAGAGAAGTACAGTCGCATCAACTTCACTGGATTCTTGAAGGCTGCAAAGAAGCATGATAGGAAGCGCGGTTCGAGTTATAAGGTGCGGCCATTGCTACAGGTCAGGTTGGCAGCACTACCGTTCAACTCAGAAGACTATTCTCCTTTGCTGTACAGGTTCGTGTAACATATCACGATTTGACATCTGAGACTTATACAGTTACTAGGCTCTCCACAATGTACTCGTTCGTGAGACAGCGGCTGAGCGGCGAGAGTGAAAGGACTAAGTCTTTGACTGAGAGCAAGAACGGCGGCAGAGAGACATACACCTCACATAAATGTACGTGCGCTATGTAGACGAATTTTGTAACAAGGCTGATGCGTAATCCAGTTTGGGTGCATCCTGAGAACCTCCTTGAGGTGAAAACATATATCCTTCGACGGCTTCCCATCCTTGTTTACAATCCCCAGTCATCCAAGATTGTGGAAAGCAGCCTGATAGATCCCACCATAACTTCACTTTACTTCGACAATCCTCAATTCTCCCTCTACAATGGCAAAATCGAAAGGACTTCTGACGCCTCGTCATTACGACTCAGATGGTCTAGCCAACTCGCCGAAAAGCCTAAGATATTCTTCGAGAAGAAGACAATCAAAGAAAGTGGAGACAGCGAAGAATGTCGATTCTCTATCAAGGAGAAGTACATACAGCCCTTCATCACAGGAGATTATAAGATGGAGAAGAGTATTGAAAAAGTTCGAGATCGAGAAGGAACTGAGGGCAATAGCGCGGCAAGCCTTAAGAACAGCGTTGAGGAGATCCAGAGCTTCATCAAGGACAGTGGTCTACAGCCCGTCGTGAGGGCTAATTACACTCGAATCGCATTCCAGATTCCAGGAGATGACAAGGTACGGATATCGATCGATACAGATTTGGCTTTCATACGGGAAGATTCCCTTGACGAATTTCGACCGTGCAGGGATCCTGGAGATTGGCATCGTAGAGACATTGACAGGCTCGGTATCAAGTTTCCTTTCTCAGAGATTAGGCAAGGAGAGATCTCTCGATTTCCGTACGCTGTTCTGGAGATAAAGGTGAAGGATGGTTCTAGCAAGAGGACAAATGATTGGATTGCTGATTTGATATCGTCGCATCTTCTCAAAGAGGCCCCAAGGTTCTCAAAATTTGTCCACGGGGTCGCCTCCCTCTTCGAAGATTATGTGAACAGCTTTCCATTTTGGTTAAGTGACTTAGAGACTGATATCAGGAAAGACCCTCAGACTGCATTCGAAGAAGAGCAGGAGAGGAAAGCCAAACAAGCGGAAGACGAGCTTGCAGTAGGTAGTTTTCTTGGCAAGTCTGCTTTATCTTTCAAGCCTGCTGTCGGCTCGCCTGCAGGTAAGACCGGGACAGGCTTTGGGAAGCAGAGATCCGACACTGGTATCGACGACGTCGCCGAGGAGCCTGACTCTGGTGACGAAGGAGATCATGTCACTCAACCAGAACCGGGACTTCTCTCAGGCTTGCTCTCTTCCTCACCATTCTTAAATACCAAGTCTGCACGTGCACACCGCCAAAGACTCGTGCAGCTGCCTTCTGGTGTTAGGGACCCTGGCAAACTCATCAAAGACATGAATCCAGTCCGAGTAGAACCCAAAGTTTGGCTTGCTAATCAACGAACGTTCATCAAGTGGCAGCACATATCGGTGCTGCTTACTACCCTGTCCCTTGGCCTATATAATGCTGCTGGAGAACACAATAATGTCGCTCGTGGTCTCGCTGTCGTTTACACTATCATTGCAGTGTTCGCTGGAGCTTGGGGTTGGTGGATGTATATTATTCGCAGTCGGATGATCGAAGAGAGGAGTGGAAAGGACTTCGACAACATAGTAGGTCCGGTCGTGGCCTGCATCGGGCTTGTCGTCGCTTTGTGTATGAATTTTGGCTTCAAGGTGAGTAAGAGCAGGATACGGAAAGAAGTCTGACTGACGGCTTACAGTATCACACCTTCCTTGAGCAGAACGAGCGGCATGGCAACGTTAGTGAAACACTTGAGCTGCCTTACTTGGGTGGTATGATCCATCAAGACCTGCGGTGAAGTACGAAACGCCTGGATATGTAGAGATTAGGAAAACTACATTATTTAGAAGACAAGTTTGGCAGAGCTGTCTCAGTCTAGGCATTCCCTCATCATTGATTGTACAGTTTTGCCACTGTCCCGCCCCTCAAATACTCTTGGCGGCCAAACCACTCCATATGCCGAAATGAAGGCTGCGGTTAAACCTCGTGTTTACGATTTGGGTACGGCGGCCTCACTTTCCGCACTTGACTCTAATACACAATACCGTTCACTCTATCTCATTGCCATGGTGTAGCTAAGCTTGCTTGCAGATAGTTCGCTCACATTATTACCGCTGTGCAAGTCCAACTTAGTGGCATGGCCCAACAACACTTCTTAATTAAGAATAAGGATCGACTAGCTTCTCGAAATGACGCCGGAGACTTGACTATCCAGATCCATCCACGGCCTAGAAAGGACAACTATCCCGATAGCCCAACTGTATGCAAGATTCCTCGTCCAGTCCTTGGTATGCTATCACAAGCTTCATGGCAAATCCTGACCCACAACGAGGATCTTGATAAGGACGATCGCCTGCTCACTCAATTGGATTCTCTATACAGCAACGATCTTGAATCAATTTGTCCATCGCGGAGCACAGATGACAGAGCTGACTGTTCCACATCTCGTGCCTATACCCAATGGCCCCCCAAGGGTCTAAAGCTAACATCCAAGCTTTCGGCGAAAGTTGCTACGGCTTTGATCTGCAACGCCGCGCTTTCAATGGAATGTGCGACTCACCGAGCCAACTACAACACAGCCCGCTCCAATCGATTCTACGCATCTGTGACACATGGAACGATGCCGGGCCGACGTAGGATGGTTGACCAACTATGCGAATCACCTGACGATATCTCACTTACATTATTAAGTACTGTAGCTGATGCTATGCCATGGGGAACGCTTGAGCAACCGAGCATGGCCCACTGCTTTGGATCATTGGCCGGTACTGTAACACTCAATCACTTCGTCAGCCTGATCAATCGTCCCATACCATCAAAACATTTCCCTGAATACGGCATTATGGCCCGCCAGACAGACGACCTGGTTGTGCTCCAGCGTCTGCATTACCTTCAAAGTGGCATGGATCCCGATCTTGACGCTGCAGAGACTTTCCTTTATACACAGCTGTTAGAGGATCCAGATTGGGTTCCGGGGGTACCTGAACCCATTGTCAAGCAAATCGCTGTTCTCGTAGCGGCTTTGGACAATCCGATATGGCTGGATTTCCGGAATCCTTCCTTGCACAACTTAGCTGAATACTATGATTCTCAAAATCCGAAGATTGAGCAACTTTTCTACCAGCAGCTTATGTTGAGCGTTGAGCTCTACGTGCGCATCGCCTCCGTGACATACTGGGTTGACAATTCCGAAAGACTCTGCATAATCCAGAACATCCCGGAAAACGTTGCCTATGACCTTGCCCTAGCCCAAATCTGGCTGTCGAAAATGCGCTTGGAGCCATTAAATGGTTACGACAATGCTACCATGTTCCACATCACAGCTATCACCAAAGACGTTCAGAAAGAGAAGCTTCTCGAGTTCGCAAAGAGCATGGATTGGGCTGGTATCGCTGATGTCGAAGCAATGCTCAAAGTGACATATGAAGGCATCATTCCTTTGGAGTGTAAGAGTTCCCACTCTGCTGCGTGGATTTCTGGGCTTCTTCTACCTGGACCGTCAGTTTCATGGCTCTTAATGAGGAGCTTGATCGATTGTGATTCTAGGATCCACTGTGACCAGCCAGGTTTTGTTGAGATGTATTCGAACCTTGGCTTTCAATACGATGGCTCTACATACTGGTACTGGGAATGTATCGTGGGCAAGGTTTTGGGAGCTTGCAAAGACGTCAACCAAGACTACGGTTGGATAGGTCCTTGCCTTTCAACCAAAGATGTTAACAGACGTCATAGCATTCTCATCCATTCTGATAAAGCAATAAATCACATGACTAAGAGCTATGCGAGATCCATGTCAGCTCGCACCGCAGCTCTAGGACCACCAACCGACAGCTACCCGGTCAATGAATTCATTCTTCCTCTTCCTAGCCTCGCCCATCCCATTGATACTGTGAAGTTTCTGGAACTGAAGCTATCAGATCATATCTTGCCTACTGATCCCTCTCAGCCCGAGCAGTACTCTGCGTCTCTTGGCTTCACAGCTGAAGGCAGAAACGGCTGGATGCGTCTTCGTTATGATGTCTCATTCATTTCCTGCCCACCCTGCCAAGGACAGCATCTTCTTTTTTGGGACTACGTCTACGAAGTCGTCGACATGGTTCATCTTCTCACGCAACAGATATCTTGGAATGGCGTTTCAGTACACAACCCAACGCCTGGAGACCCTTTCAATAAAGGTAAAGTTCCAGAAATGAAGCCTGAAGTACCGGAATCCATACTCGTTGTTGAAGCGTATGGCATAGAGGACAACGAGGTGATGGCACGAGCTTGGGCATCGCATATTGGGTTCTCGGCGGTCGTGGCGAACGTCAACCAGACTTGCATGGCGTGCAGCATTCGAATGGCCTATGCTGCTTGTGTACCAATGCTTATCTTGACGAATCGCAACCTTGAGAACACTGTCGACACTACTGTTAGCCAGATGAGCTGTGATGACATTGAGAAGACTGACGATACTACAACTAGCCAAACGAGCTATGAGGATTTCTGGCAAACTTGAACGTCGACAGCTCGAATCCTTCGCGTTCCCACCCAGTCCTACATCATTTGTAGTCCCTCAGGCTTAGGCTTTATTCACAATCTCAAGGCAGGTCTTCACCCCCCATGATTTCTACATCGCCCACGATTCCCGGACTTCTATTTTCCGATTGGACGCTCCTCAGGCTACGCTTCATACCGTCCTCGTGTATAAGCATCTACACTACAATGCCTTTATTTTTCGCACATAGTTTAGCTCGAAAGGATGCATCATGAAACATGTCAAAAGGATGAAGTTGGGAAGCAGTGGAACATAGGGCACCATCAACCTTCGAGTGTGCAATTCCCCAGGCTTTCCAGTCCCTCAATATTCATTGTTACTTCACATAGAGGGACCGCAAGATGGAAAGGACTCAGTAAGAGGAAGAAAAACATTGTAAACATTTTGTTCTAATTTATGTATCTGTACTCACAAAAAGTTCCATGTTTCGCTGCGCTTTTCCAAAGCCATAGTGTATGCTAGAGATACAGGATACCAGCGAAAAAGGAGGATGAAAATGTCACCAACGTCATTGCGCTTCAACGAAACGATTTGCATAGAACTTGAAGCTATAATTCAAGATACGGCCAGCCACTCTAGTACCAATACCGCTATGATTACGCCGAAAGAAGCAAGTTGTCATGTTCATCATTCAATCACCTATGTACGATTGCCTGATATGGCTTAGTATCTATCAGACCATTCTTTTCCTCTTTCCACCCCTTGCCCTTGGACTTCGACTTCCTTAGCTTTCTCCTTCCCCTCCTTCGCATCTACAACATCCATTTCTTCCTCACCACTGCTAGAGCTCTTTTCCGAACTCTTATCGCTCTTCGCATCTTCCTCTGCGATTTTAAATCCCTCACTCCGTTCCACTAGGCTCCGATAGTAGTCCACTAGAACCTCAGGCTTGGGCACTATCCGCCATTCTACCCTCCATAAAAATTCCAATTCTAAGAGTGCCAATTCTTTTAGACTAACACCCCCAACCCGTGCATATGTGTTATTTGTCCAGAAACTGTCACTTAGACCTTTGCTCGCTACTGTGGCGCTGGTGATGAGGAACCGATGGACCGTTAAGGAGGAGATGGTGAAAGCGGGATAGAGAGCGCATAGTCTATCAATGTAGTACACCATACTCAGCAGTATGGGTGGAGAAAGTGTAGCATGCGTAGTAAGGCGCTGGAGGTAATCCTTGACGCCGATGCCCGGGGGAGCGCGAGAGTGGAATCGTGTTAAGCGGCCGTCCTTGAGGGGGATCTCGTCGTTGAAGCGGATGAGCTCTAAAAGCATGTTACTGATCAGAAGGACCAGGTCTTTCACGTCGCAGGTCTCGTACTGCACGGGCATGTATTTGATGGCGGGTTTCGCGCCACGAGCCCGCTTTGGTGAGGAACCCTGGCTGGAGGAAGATGTTGTAGAGGCTTGGGTCTGGGCGAGGGTTGTTGATGATGCGGTGGCTGGGTGGGAATTTGATGGTGGTGCTTGGGTTGCTGGACGTTTTGAAGGCATCTGAGGTTTGAGGGCGGGCTCAGGGGGTGGTTGTGGTGGGCTGTGGTTGGTGCCCCGCCGTTTGCTATTATGCTTTGGGCGATCAGCGGTAGAGGGTATGGGTTGCACAGGTGGCGAATATTGCGTGCCTGCATCCACGGCTGGCTTTATGGAGGAGGAATTAGAGAGGGTACGTTTGTGGGGATTCGGTGCAACGGTTGGTGATTGTGAGATGTTCCGTGGAAAGGCCGCTGGTGGAGGAGGCTTAATGTACGGGCGTGGGGAGTGCGTGGTGGAGAAGCGGTAAGATCCATCGTAAGACCTTGGGGAACATGATGTGGTGCTGGCATGCAGGGTTGGAGAAGGAGACGAGGTTATCATCTCAATATCGTCTGGCGAGTAGCAACTGCCGCTGTTGGGTCTGCCGTTGGAGATAGGACTTCGCTGTAAGAGATTGCCGTTCGTCTGAGCGAGAAAGTCACGCGCATACTTGTAGAGGCGTGTGAGTAAGGTGCGTTCGTCGTAATTGCAGGGGACGAAGTCTGAATAACGAGATTCTTCGGCAGAATATGGGTTGTGCCAAGCTCCGTTAAAGTAGTAATGCCTTGGCGCAAAGTTCAGGTTGTCACGATGTTGATGACGAGATTTAGTCAGACGAATTCCGCTAGGCCGCGAACAGTCGACCCGGTGTGGCATTATCAATGAGTAATGCAACGAGTGAGGCAATATCACTCAGCCCAATGTTGCCCTGGGGACTGACTTTATTCCTTTGATAATATTCAATAAGATCGTTTGAGCCTCTCCTCTGTAAAGAGAAATATGAGACAACGGATGTAAACGTGAACTTTTTCTGGGGAAAGAGTGTCAATTCAAAGGTATTATACAGAATTATCAAAGAGCACAACTTTTCTTTGGAGAGAGCTTGTCGCTTGCTAACCAAAACTTCAAACCCGACATCTCCCCTTCATTATATACACGACTCAGACATGCTTCCATTTTGCCACATTGTGTCTTCCTTTCTTGCGCTGTAGCCCTTCGCAATTTTGCGGTCTGCCTCGAACTCGGATACCCTGATCTGCTTCATGCTTGAGCTCTTTGTGATAATACCCCAGATCTGTAGCTTCCCCGCAAAAATGGTTCGGGAAGCGCACCGTGGGCTTAGTCGACAATGACTGCCGACAACCGCTGTGCATTGATCTGGATTGAGATCTACAACTCCGTCTGGAAAAAAGATTGTGTTGAGAATAGATCGAGTAGTCAGAAGACAAAACGGGTGTTTCAGATGGACCCTTATGTGAGTTCTTGGGTCACAAGAGCCGCAAATTGTCATGGCGTTAAATGGTAGCCGCAGAATGGAGGACATGTTCTATCGCCAAAGCATCAAAGCATGATGCGGAACCCAATGAATCTATCAAAACGGCCCACGTGGAAAGCAATTAGATAAGTCTTTAACATCTCGTGCTGTTTGAGTCTCGGAATTGTAGGAAATATTTCATCACGACGAAGTCGAGTCAAGAGCGACGCACGAAAACAACACCGAATAATGGAATTTGATCTCGCAGCTGCTGATAGCGCATAGGGACATCAGCAGTGTACATTGGCCGTTCATATGTTATTTAACCATGGGTATTGCATGGAAGTCAGGCGTTGTGCGTTTAGAGTAGTGCAGATGCAAGAAAGTTGTAGCCGGTATTCGGTAAATTACCCCAGATCCCGCTAGTGATTAGCTAGTCTCAACACAGTTAGACTATCATACCAGCACTCCGTATACAGAGGAGCGACAAAGTACAAATCTCTAAGCGCAAGAACAGAGATACAGCATCACACGCGCAGTTTACCAACGGTAGCCGCAAATATCCCCAGCTAGGGCTAGTTCCAGCTGTTGACTTGCGGAAAAGTCGAGGCTGCGTGTGAAACGCCTCTCTGCCCTGGCTCAAGCCACGATTGCACGTCCACTAACTACGGCGCCGGCAGCACTCGACGATTACGTTTTTATTTGACATCTTCTATGCGTCTTCTATGACCACGACATTTTTGGTCAAGGGTTTTTCAAGAGCCGCAACTAGTGCTACCTGCAATCTTTCCCCAGCATGACACGCCCATCGACCCCTCCAATACTGTCTGAGCTACGAAGTGCTTCATCCCCTGCCAGTCAAGTCGCTGCGTTACGAGCTCTGAAAAATGAAGTCATCGGACGTGAACAGAAGAAGGAGATGTGGATTGGCCTAGGGGTGCTCGCGCCTATAGCGCGGATCTTGAACACGCACAAGGGCAGTGGGAAGAGAAGGCATCGGGATGTCCACGGCAGCAGGAACCATTCGAAACAGAGAGGCGGTAGAAGCGATGAGGAAGAAGCTCGACTTCAAGCAATTATTATTGTTGGCAGTTTGGCACACGGTTAGTAGGGATCTAAGAATTTGTCCTTGGTCCGAGAAGCGAACTTCTATTCTAATACTACCATGCTATACAGGTGGCCCAGCCTACGTATCGCCAATCTATGCTGGTCTTGTCATCTCCCCATTACTAGCTCTCCTCTCGCCCACAGAGTCCTCGCCCCAACTAGTACTCGCCGCTTTGAGAACACTCAATGCTGTGGCCGACTCGTTGCTGTTGTCTCATCCGGACCATAATGCAAGCGACTATGGCTTGCTCAATCTGCTTTATACCGAGCAGCACCTCGAAACCATTACGAACATACTATTACAAGTCTCGCCTTCCTTAATTGCTCAACAACAGATTGCTTTGAGTGCATCGTTGATCAGCAAAACATGTCGAGACGAGCACCATCGGGTAATGCTGGCACAGGCGGGTGTCCTGGAGGCCTTGGCATTCAGGTTGGCGTCGTTCGTCATGGCGACGTATAATTCCTTCAATCCCAGCAATGGAATTGGCGCGTATTGGGGACAAGTTAGCGATATACCTTCCCCAAATCCAAGATCAAGACTACTGCCAGTACTCCATGCTATCTCCGTCATCATAGAACACTCGAAAGCAAGAGCCGTCCAGTTCCTGTCTGCTCCAGCCTTCGCTGTTATCTTTCAGAAGCCAGATGCCGATGCGAGACAACCGTATGATAGGAAGACCTGGAACTCGTCAACATCATCCACTCGTCAGGCGCCATATGGTTGGATTGAGAACCTCATACCAACGCTACCAAATTCTCATCACCGAAGCTCCTTAGCCCAACAATCAAACTTCCCTCCACTTGGTTCAATCTCTGGAAAGCAATCACAACCATCCAAAAGTTTCAGCTCGGCAATAGAAGTCATACAGAGTCAAGGACTTGAATTTATCGAAGAGGAAGAGAGCCCCTTGATCGCATGGCTATTGTACATTGCAAGAGATCAAGACCAAGTTGCAGGTTTGATGGCTGCGTGGACGTTGGCGATACTCTACCGTCACGGGTTGACAAAACGTGGTAGAGAGACTGCTTTTGCCTTTTTACTGGTGCCCTCACTTAGTCGCATGTTGGAAAAAGACCTTATAATCTCCCCTAACACTTCAAGTACTTATAATCTTGACTTCCTGACGTCACCGCGGAATGACATCAGAGAACGAGCCCCTTTGGTCTTAGCCATGTTGGCTGCAAATAGTTCAGAAGTACAGAAGGCTGCAGCCGATGCGGGGGCTATTAAGAAGCTCTCGCAGCTTCTCAAAGAATCGTATGACGAATTCCCACCAAATTCAACGATGTCATTGTGGGCGCCGGACCCATCAATCTCAGCACAGACAGAAGCACGAGATGAAGGCTCGCGGCTAGGACCCAACGGGATCTCGGTAGCGGCATGGCATGTTATGAGATTGAGGGAGTCGGTGCTTGTGGCACTTGCTGCCATTGCCTCGGATAAGGACGAGTATAGGAAAGAAATCATCGGCAATGGAATCATACCATTCGTTATTAGGACACTGGTATCGGAGGATGCAGACGTACTGTCTGCACCGCTAGCTGATTCGAAGAGAGACAACACCTCCAAGAACCGGAAAGTGCTGGCAGGAAATGGCAGAAATGCTATTTTGGCCGCTTGCGGAGCGGCTAGAGCATTATCAAGGTCTGTCAGTACGATGAGGACAAGTCTCATGGATGCTGGTCTTGCTGCTCCGCTCTTCACCCTCCTGAAATGTCAAGACATGGAGCTACAGATAGCAGCGACTGCGGTGTTGGCTAATCTCGTTCTCTCTTTTAGTCCTATGAGGCAGGTTAGTTACCTTCCTTGGTGCTTCGACATCTCCAACCTCTTTGGGATTGTGCTAAAAATGCCGCAGGCTATCATCGAAGCTGGCGCCCTAAAAATCATCTGCGAGCACGCACATTCGATGAATACAAACCTAAGGTTTAATTCAATATGGGCGCTCAAGCATCTGGTTTACGAAGCAACGAACGACATCAAAATGAGCTGCCTCGAAGAATTAGGTCCCGGTTGGCTGAAGCAGATAATCAATAATGACACAGAAATACCAACCTCAAGCACACTTACGAAAGTAGGAGACCGAGATGACGGGTGTGCAACCCCTATTATCAGAATGAATACGCCAAATGCTGTTGGGGAACAGGTCGATCTGCTCAATGCAGTTGTGGAAGATTTCAGAGAATCTAGTCAAGAAGTGGAAGAAGACGGCGAGGAAGATCTCAAGATGTCAGACAGCATTGGGAATCTGACTCGGGCAGCCCTTGATCGAAAGCAGCTCGCTCTTTCCTTTCCCCCAGGCAATGTTCGCAGCCCGCTGGAAATCACGCCATTGACAAGTCGCAATATGGGACATTCTAATCAAGGCCTTCCCGACGATCTAGCGGTACAACAACAGGGTCTCGACTTCCTTCGGAACCTCATCTGTGGACCCGGGGCAACCGAGATGATAGACTATGTATTCAGAGAACTTGGCCAGGACAAGCTTTTCGAGATACTCACCGCAAAGTTGCGGCCGCGGGTGCTCAATGCTTTCAACCGTGAAAGAAGATCGTCCGAGAATGGGACAAAATCCATCCAACCGCATACTGAGATAATTATATCGACGTGCTACGTCGTCGTCCATATCGCTACCGGCGCCCCTCGTCATCGCCAATTGCTCATCTCCCAGACTGAGCTCTTGAAACTCATTATTCCTTTCTTCACCCACCTAAATCGAGAGATTCGCACTTGCTGCGTCTGGCTTGTCACTAATCTTACCTGGACTGATGATCAATCAGACTTTAGTAACTGCAAAGCGCGTGCGCGCGAGCTCATGAAACTTGGTGTGTATGATAAGCTAGAGGCTATGGATCATGATGAAGTCTTGGATATCAGGGAACGGGCGAAGAGTGCGCTGCACTCTTTTTCGACGCACCTGCGGTCGGCAGGTTGATGTACAGATTGAAAGACAGG
>QKZZ01001827.1:0-10185 GCA_003521265.1 Cetradonia linearis
ACTTGAGACGACTGAATTGAATCGGTTGGGGATTCGGGTGTTTTGTCGATGAATGGGCTCAAGGGGGGAAACGGGGCGGCTGTCATATCCTCGACAGGTTGGTGAAAGGGCAGATACGGGCTCGAATGGGTTACGAAAGTGGCTTGCTTCTGGTTGTCTTCCTCGAGGGACGTGCTCTTTTTCTTGCCTTCGGGCCTTTTGTGGGCGCTGCGATTCATGGTGAGTACGGTTTCCTTCAGGATTCCTGCCTCGAGGGACGTACTCCATTTGATGTCTCCTTGGCTCAGAGGGTCGCCGCACCTCGTGGTATTTCGGACGCAACTGGTAGGGAGGGGCGAGGTGAGGCGAGGATGACCCGTCGTACGAAAGGCAGCACATCTTGTAGCCGAATTCTTTGTTGATTTATTTTGCCAGATGTTATATCTATATCGAGAACTGAAAAAGGTATTGTCCAAGAGATATTGTAGGTCTGGTCATGACTTATACTCTGTCGCCGTAAGTGAGTTCTCAACGCTTGTCACTTTCAGCAGCGGTCTGGCTTTGTCCAGTTCGTAACCCACGGCAACAATGTTATTGTGCTACCTCTTTCTTTATCTGTTCCCCTTATTGTTCTAAGTCCTCCAACACTTCTGTGTGACGATCAATATGCTTGATCCATTTGATGTGAGCCTCTACCAATATCTTCGACGCTTGATCCAATATCATTCTTCGTTCTTCTACTTGGTTCAAGCCCAAATAACAATCCTCGTCATTCTCCTCAATACGAAGAAATCTCACTCTTGGTTCCTGCTCTGTTCTCGCCGCCACAAGCCTCCTCCCACGTTCATCTTCAACACAATTCTCAGCTTCTGAAAATGTCGACAATTACCGCGGACGCCGCTTTCGCTGCAAGCCGTAAGCATCTACTTGCAACTGCGACAGTAACTCTAAACCAACACTTGGACAATGACTACCCATCTGAGCAAACTGGAGCAATTGTCCAGGGATATCTTGGTACAATGCGCGACGCTTTGGAGGACTTGATGCAAGGATCTGACAAAGCCAAAGCGAAGGAAATTGAGGAATTGAAGAAGAGGAAGAAGCTCTGGAGAAAGCTACAGAGAACCTGCCGCGCGCTTGAAAGAACAGAAGAAGCCAGGACTAGCCACAAAGCTTTCTTCACATCCCTTACACGCACCTTGTTGAGCCTGAATCAGGATAATGAAACAGAGGCCAGTTTTGAGGAGCGTTTTCCTCTGATCCTCCAATTGAAAAGTGCCGGAGACATACTAGTTGGTCTCGAACGCACTGTTGAAAAGCTCAACAGACGAATGTTTTCGTTTACTGAGCGAATCGCTGATGCAGACGTCGCCAAGGAGGCAGCCCACATGAATTATCGTCAGCTTGGAGATGCCGTACTTGAGCTTCAGCCTCCTGCTAATGCTGCATTCGAGAAGGTAAAGACCCTGCTGAACCTCTAGGGGAGACCGAAAAACACGGTCATAGAGACACAGTTGGAAGCAAGGCGGGAAGTGGAGGCGTGTTGGTCGTTAAGAAAGTAATCACCAATGGAATTCCCGGCTCGTCCCGTTGCGTTGTTCCCAGGATCTAAATTTCATGACCGTGTGAGAAAGTTGTTCTGTAAAGATATTGAATGCGAGATGGTAGCATTGGGAGTCTGGAACACCTTCGCCATACTAACTCCACGGAGAGCAATACATGCCCTTCTCCTACCTGACAGTATTCACTCTCATGAATGAGGAGCCAATATTCACAACTTCATACGCACCATTGAAAATGCACCATTGGCAGAAGGCCGTAAATCGCGCCACACATACGAATTGAGACGAAAACACTGGCCCATTGTTAA
This sequence comes from Cetradonia linearis, assembly GCA_003521265.1. NCBI lineage: Eukaryota > Fungi > Ascomycota > Lecanoromycetes > Lecanorales > Cladoniaceae > Cetradonia > Cetradonia linearis. The sequence goes on from QKZZ01001827.1 coordinate 1,850, forward strand.
CATTTCCACATACCTTTTCAAGTCACTCTAAACTCGGCGGCTTTATCACATATACTCACCAACATTTCCTCACCCCACCTCCAAGCAACACATACCCACTCTCTGTATCCCGCATCCCTAACACCAACCTAACGTCATCACAATGTGCACCCCAACCATCGACTCCATCGCTACCTACAAGCAGCATATTGTGGTTACTATAGCAACATTAGACCAGTGGCTATCCTCTCCCCCTCCCTCTCCCTCTCCCTCGTGCTCGCACGACATCGAAGGAGGTCTCGCCTCCCTCAACAACGCCTACAGCGCCCTCCGCACGCGATCCACACTATTCTTGAAAGAAGTCACACGCACACAAAAAGTGATCCAAGCCCTCATCTCTACCCTCAAAGAAGGCGAGATTGCCCATGCTGAAGTTTGGCACGCCATCGACCATCACCGCACCTTTATCGCCTCCCTCGCCCGCCGTATTGATGCCCGTGGCGCGGAGGACACCGCTGCACCGCCATCAGCGGGAACGGTTGGGGCTGAAGTCAGACAGGCGGAAAGGTTCAAGTTGATTCGTGAGCTAGCTGTTGCGGGAGAGGATTTTGTAAGGATGAAGATGAGTTTGAAGCGGTTTCAGAAGGAGGCGAAGAATCTGAGGGAGCAGATTACGGAGGGTGACAAGGCGGCGAATGAGGCGGTAGAGGCGGCGAAGAGTCTAAGGCAGGTGGCGAGGGACATGAAGCCGGAGATGTTGAGGGTGAGGGAGAAGGCGAAGGCATTTGGGTGTGCGGTCGACACGGGTAGGATGGTGAAGGAGGATGAGGCGAGGAGTAGAGGAGAGGAGGTTGTCGAGGGGGTTGGGGGCGGGAGCCAAGGAAAGAGCCAGGTAAGATGCGAGGGCTTGAGCTGACGATTGGGAACCTGTCATAGAAGGGGCCCCAGTGTGGGCAAGGGAATTCGGCTGCCAGAGCTGATGACACATTGTGGGCTTCGGCCCTGGATATGTGAATGTACGATAATTTCATCGGAAGAACTCCGAAGATTGGTGATCTCTCCAGCGCCACTAACAATTCCGGCAGCAGGTATACAGGCTCACAGGCTGGGGCTAAAGTGTCCTATTCCTCCTAATAGAAACCCCGATCTGACCTGTATTGAGACGTTCTGACGGTATCCGATTGTTATCCGTAGTCGCACAAGGAACTCCGCGTAAGGTTTTGTCATCTCAATCAGCTCGCAGATTCCTCATCCCCACTAACACTCGGCTCACTCTCCCCTCCTCCACCCTCGTGAACCATATAAGTTAATCCATCACTCTCCTGCCCAATCAGCGGCGCCCTCTCCCCTTCCTTTCTCGAAAGATGGCTCCCTACACTAATTGCAGCAACAGATAGCCCATGAATCATGGTCGAACCCAGAATGACAAAAGACACGACAGGCCAAATCGTCGCAATAACCTCCTTATGACTCGGATGTTTGGGTGGGTGAGGATCAGGCAAACTCGTACCATTCTCTAATTGCGCGCGAGCTTCAATCACGAGGAACAGCGCTCCGAGACCCATGGGTCCGAAGTGCCCGCAGAATAGCGCTTCGCGGTATGTGCGGATGTCGGGGATGAAGGGTTTCATAGCTAGAACAATCGGTATGCGGCGGAATAGGAGGATGAGGACAAGAAGCCCGATGAGTCGGCCTGGCGTAGTATTTGCGGTGTATTCTCCGGGTATGAAATGCCTCCAGGGGATGATAGCGCCGAAATAGACAAACATGCTTGAGTTCAGAAGGAGATCCAGGATATTAGGTAAATGTGTTTCCTTCGTTTTCCTCGCGAACCAGCCGTCCCATGCAAATCCGTATCCAGCTCCGAAGGCGGCGAGGAAGTCATCAATACCCAATGTACTTCCAATGCCAATCGAAAAGATAGCCAGCAGGAAGTAGAAAACCAGAAAAGAAGCCGGATCAATATACCCCCACCTCTCCGCAAACCGTAACGCTCTATTAGAGCAGTGCCCAATGCCCAGCCCAATGAATAACCCCAAAGTACACTCCCATAACATCGTTCCAAGCACCCACTCCCTCACCGCATCTCCCCCGGTCTCCTCAATTAGCCAATAAACCCCCGCATACAAAAACGGAAAACTAACCCCATCATTACACCCGCTCTCTGCACTAAGCAAATGCTTCAGGCGTCTCGGCACCCTGTTACTAAATTTACTCTCTGCCAGCACGGCAGCCGCTAGGACTGGGTCTGTGGGCGCAAGACATGCACTTACTACGAATGCTGTAGACCATTTCGTTGCCAACACAGCTTTGACGAAACATGCAGTGATGAGCCAAGAGAAGGACATCACCGGGCCCAGCATCATCCCCACGCTCTTCCAATGCCGTCCGAACCACGCCTTCGGTAATTCCACCCCGACGGTGAAGACTTGCAATCCTACGATGACGCGAGCGGCCTCCTGAGTGATGTTGTCGGTTAAGCCCCATCGGACAGGATTCAACACGTCCAGAACGTTAGGGCCGAATATTATGCCTATGAGAGTCGCTAGAGGTGGTTCGGAGAGGTGAAGTTTATTCCGGATGAGGGAGGAGAAGAGGGCAAAGGAGATTAGGAAGGCGGAGAGGATGAGGTAGGTTAGGTGGGTGGAGGTGGGTTCGAGGTGTTTATTGAACCAGGAGGACATCGCGTATTGTGTGTGCGAGAGGAGATTTGTGAGCGAGTTTTGGGGGTGAGTGAAGGAGGTGGGGTCGATTAAGAGTTGGGTGGCGGTCTTATTGAGTCAATGGGATGTCTGATTGCATCTCTGCTGATCATTCGAGAAACGGTTTGAAGGGGCTATTTACAAGAACGAACGCAAGTGTATATAGATACATATGTACGGGTGGGAGAAGAATGAGATCGATGATGTTTTGACCATGTCAAGTGCCTGCGGCAGGGAGCGCGGGAGCGGCCCCGCTCACGGGAACGGCGTGGGCCCTAAAACAGCAACCCCCCCCTAGGGCCTTGCACATAAATTGTCCAAAAAACCCACTGTTCTTTCAACTGCCATAAATTAAGAAACAGATTCCTGCCAACGCCGACTTCCTAATCATATATTAGAAATGGCGACAGTCTTGCCTCCACCAAGCAAGCGGCAGCGTACTGCAGTCGCCGAAAAAGCCAGAGAGCAACAGGAAATTGAAACAATACCAGACAACCTGGGAAGCATCCGAGTACAGTTCGTCGATCAAGCAACTGGCCAGTCGTGCGGCGCACCAGTGTCAATACCAGTTGCAGATGCTACAGTAAAGAAGCTCGAGTTGCTTTTGAATACTCTACAGAGGAACGTAGGTGGACCCAAGATCACAAGTTCCTCTCACCATCTCTACTCTTCACGCTGGGACTGACTCTTAACAGGATCCTTCCGACCAAGTATTCTACCACTTCACCTACCATACCGATACATCAGACCCCTCAAAAGCCATTGACATATCCAACGATCTCTACCACACACTCCTCAAACCTGGCCTCAAAACCACCGAAGACTCAATCACCCTCCAATATACTCCCCAAACCATCTTCCGCGTCCGCGCAGTCTCAAGATGCTCCTCCTCCATACCTGGCCACGGCGAAGCAATCCTAGCCACGTCATTCTCCCCACGCTCCTCCTCGAAAATAGCAACAGGAAGCGGAGACTCCACAGCCCGAGTATTTGACTGTGACACTGGCACCCCTCAACACACCCTTAAAGGGCACACAAGCTGGGTCCTAGTCGTCAGCTGGTCACCGGACGACTCAACAGTAGCAACAGGGAGTATGGATAACACCGTCCGCCTCTGGGATCCCAAGACCGGCGAGGCCCTCGGCACACCATTGAAAGGCCACAGCAAATGGGTGACGAGCCTAGCATGGGAAACTTACCACCTCCAAGCCCCCGGGCGACCACGCCTCGCATCCAGCTCAAAAGACGCAACAGTGCGAATATGGGACGTAGTATCCAAACGGATCGAGAGTGTTTTAAGCGGCCACAAAGGCTCCGTATCATGTGTACGGTGGGGCGGGACCGGGCGAATTTACACATCCTCACATGACAAGAGCGTGAAGGTCTGGGATGCCAGCAAAGGAACACTGATACATACGCTCTCCTCGCATGCTCATTGGGTCAACCATCTAGCGCTCTCTACGGATTCCGTGCTCAGGACCGCTTACCATGATCATACGGGTGAAATACCAGCGACGCAGGAGGGGAAGACCAAGAAGGCTAGGGAGCGGTTTGAGAAGGCTGCTACGATTAATAATGAGATTGTTGAGCGGCTGGTTACTGCGAGGTATGAATATGTAACTTCCTTGTGGTTGGGGCTTGCTAAATTACTGGTACAGTGATGACTTCACAATGTTCCTCTGGGAACCTTCCTCCTCAACAAAGCCCTTAGCCCGCCTAGTAGGCCACCAAAAACAAGTCAACCACGTCACTTTCTCCCCCGACGGTCTCCACATCGCCAGCGCCGGCTGGGACAATCACGTCAAGCTCTGGAACGCAAGGGACGGGAAATTCATAGCTACATTACGAGGGCATGTGGGGCCTGTATACATGACCTGTTTTAGCCCCGATAGCAGATTACTTGTGAGCGGAAGCAAAGATTGCACGTTGAAGGTGTGGGATGTTCGGACTGGGAAATTGAAGGAGGATTTACCGGGACACAAGGATGAGGTTTATGCTGTTGACTGGAGTCCGGATGGGGCCAAGGTGGGGAGTGGGGGGAAGGACAAGGCGGTTAGGATTTGGTGTCATTGAATGAAGTATGTGACAAGAGCCATGCACATAGAGCAAACACCGGCCTACGCCTTACTTCAAGATCTTGCCAAAAACACGCTGTTAGGGGATTCAATCCCTCTTGATTGCAATTTCCAACGCTCAACAAACCCGGGAATAATAACCCTACTCGACAAAGCGAGGATATAGGTGTTGCTGCCTAAAAAAAACTTGCTATAAATATCAATTCTGGACTATTCCAAACCCTTTTATATACTCCATTCTCTCAATGGAATAATAGTTCTCACGAAAATCAACCGATCTAAAGTCTTTCCTTGGAACTATCTGAAGTTGGAGATCACTAGGTGCTGGCGCTCTATGCATGACTTTTGTCACATTCTCTTATAATGAGTTGAAGGCTTCGCTGAGATTTCCTTGCTGTAGTAATGATGCTGATGGTTTGTCTACCCAGGTAGAAAAGAAAGTATCACAACCCTCTCATCATCCCCTACAACATGTATGCGTGGGCTGACGAGTGTGTGTGGATTAACTCACACGCAACAACGGCAAATTTTGATTTCACATCGTCATTCTGGTACGGTTTTCGGTGCGGTGAGCACTTAAAATCCACCCGAGTAGAAATTCTTTATTGACAATTTGCGTCCAGGGACTATGTGTAGAGGTGATCTATCTACACTGGACGGCACCTTTAGACCCAATTAGCGAGCTCTATCTCAAGGCGCTTCATTGGTTGCCTTTCCATTCGCTGTCTTTTCACTTGGCGCCTTTATCTTTGCTATCTTCTCCTTTGCTGCATCCTTCTTTACTGCCATCTCCTTTACTGTCATCTCCCTTGCTGCCTTCTTCTTTACTACCTTCTCCTTTGCCTGCTTTCTCATTGTCTTCTTCCGTGCTGTCGTCTCCTTTGCTGCTTTGCTCAAACAACATCCTAAGTAACCCATCGGGACTTTTCTCTCCACCATATCGACTCCCCACTCGAACAGGCGCTCGTCCATCGTTAAATGTACCAGTCTCCAATAAAAATATTTATATAAAATGATCATCTCAAAAATGGCTTTTCTACTGCCACATATGAAGGCTGCCGCGATGTGCACCTCACTAAATTGGACACTACAAACCTCGTGCAGGAGCCTCACAGCCGATGGTTTCTGCTCGAGGATGGCGTCCATCATGCCGTTGAACTTAGTAACTTCGACAATGTGCGTTGTCGATGCACCACACTTCAGAAGGCGCCGTACGAGCTGCGCCTTGGGGTTGGTCCACGGTCCCTGCATTAATTCTTTGGGAATTTCGGTGCCGTGTGCGACACAGGCTTTGTCGGGCATCGCTAGAAGACGGTGCAAAGGGACATCTTCTTCTATTTTCGGCAAATAGTTTACTTTTTGCCGTTGTATAACCTCCTGTTGCACCTTCCATGCGAAACTGTTCGTGAACCATGGCTGTGGGAAATTTTCGTTTGTGCCTTCAGGAGTTTCTCATACCGGAGCGCCCTACTGGATCACTACCGCGCTAGAAGACGTGGACAGAGAGTTTGAATGGTATTGATTGCAAGGACAAGGCCCGAGAGAAATGTTGACTCACAAGAGCCAAAGACGGGTTCTCGGAGAGAACGAAAATTGGTTCAAGGAGCTCTAGTGGAAAGGTTTCCAGAAGACATGTTGATGTGGAGCTGTCGCTTTCAGAAGACATGTTGCGAGTGAGTTAATGTTGGAGTCGGCTGCTGAAATCGAACAAACGATAGCAACATAATTGCTATAAGTGATTGTAACTCAAGATTGTTGTGTTGAACCCGAGGTGGGATCGATCCTTGGGGCTAAACTATCGTGAGGATTAGTCACATGATTTGGTGCAATCACAGCTTCAGTTCAAGTTATAGATCATAGCGGGATGGGAAGTTCACAACTTGTGAAAAGATAGGGGCCTTAAGCCACTACACTCGGAGATGGAATTGTTGGTTTTGAGGGCTCAATCATAGTAACACTAAGCCCAAGCACGAAGAGGTGTCATAATATGTTTTTAAATCTGATATGATATTGTAGGACCGATGGAACACTTCAAGCGAAGGGCAAAGTGAAATGGCAGATAGAGAATTGAGCCAGGAGCAAACCTTATGCGAAGCAACATGAAGGGAAGAGGCTTGGCGTGAAATTGCGCTAGTGACACTAGAGAGGCTAGCACCCATATCCATAAATCGGCGACATCTTGACCATCACCAAGTCCTCAGCCCATTAACTTCGATACGGACATTACGCTGAGCAGTCGAGGCTTTGAGGCAGTAACAGTCAGCGAGCAGCGAGCTGAAAACGACAGATCCCACGATGGACTACCTCCAAGAAGACTATTACCCCCCGCCGCCTGGCTCCGAAGCCTCAGGACCCATCTCTCAGCCATCGCCACCTTACCCAAATGACGAATATAATGGCATGCCCCCACCCCCAGAAGGCGAATTCTCAGATCTTCCTCAACTTATGAAAGCATGTCAAGAACACGCTCGTCGTCACGGGTATGCATGCGTCACCTCAAGCAACAACTATAAGCGTGGCATCGCCTATGTCCGATGCGACCGCGGCGGCGAATACGTCAACCACTGGCACCTAACAGACGAGACACGCGTGCGAAAGAACCGGACTCGAAGACTCGTGGGCTGTAAATGGAAGGCGAGGGCGAAGCGCAATGCAGCCGGCAACTGGGTGTTGACAATGATGCACGACAAGCACAACGGACACCCTCCTTCGACAAACGCAACCGCACACCCAAGCTTACGACAATTAGGGCCTAAGGCAGTGGAGGCGGCGCGGCAGGCATTCAACGAGAAGAAGAGCCCAAAACAGGTGTTGGAGTTGTTACAACAGCAATTTAATCCCGATGTCACTGCGCAGGATGTTTACAATCTCAAAGCGAAGATTAACCGGGCTGATTCAGCTAAATCGACGCCTGCGAAACAAATTATGCAGAGGACAGACCCAGAGATCCCTACTGATCCCGCATTACAAGGTACGACGCTATCTATACATGGTACATCTTGTAACAAGCTGATTGATTCGATAGATCCGAGTAGCAGTGTGAATCCCAACCCTTCGCGTTATCCTTCTGGTGGTCACAAATGCACCTGCACATGCTGCCCTCATTGACACCTGGAGTATCCGATTCATTTGACAGATACTCGATTCTTCTTGCAGACTTTGACGTATACTATTCAACTTTTCGATACAAAGTGCTACACGAGTTTACTGAATACCAGGCGTTGTTAATGGACCAGGACACATGTGCTAGAGGCAGCTTCTACAGGCTGCTAATTGCTGGAAAGTGTCACTGCGTTCTTCTCTAGACGGTTCATACGGTGCATGGAGGCAAGCTACTATTTTTAAAAATGGGTACAACATGAGTCTCATTTACCCAACCTTAGAGCAGAGATCGAAGAACACTGGTATCAGAATGAGACATTAGGAGCAGACGAGCTGTCGGAGCCAGAATATGAGAAGATCAATCATGAATCAGATGCATGCATTCAAGGCTCAATACGCTAAATGCCAAACAGTCAATCTCATCGTCATGGTAGTTCCTATTGATCCACCCATCCGTCCACCCACCCACTCATAGAAC